>NCQS01075030.1:5268-24647 GCA_002740445.1 Pachycereus pringlei
CAATTTTAATTGACTTCTAAATTCTTAACGTCTCTTGGGAAGTATCTCTATAAATGATTACAAGAGACAGAGATATTAAAGAGTGACACGCATAGCCATGTGGGTAACAGAGAGGGTCCACTTATTTTTATAAGAGGAGCAGTAAATAGTTAAGAGCAACAAAGCAAGCCATCAAAAGACAAGAAGTCAAGGGCGCTGAACGATCGATGGTGTCTGCTTCCTGAAGGAGAACAATATTTAAAATTAACGCAACACTTGTTGGTAATTTTCGCATATCATGGTGTGAAATCGTTATCTTAAAATGTACGGGTGAAGTCTTCTAACTGTTTGAGATTCACTGATTGTGGCCGTTATTCACTACGCAGACCCTCGGATACCAGGTTTTGTACTTTTGTCCGACTCCAGCATGATGTACAGACATGTTTTACTCGTTTAAAATAAATGACGGGAAAAAAAAAAAATAGTTACAATCAATGTTCTACACATGCCTAATGAAATAGGCTCTTTGAAAGGACCCTTCATGAGATTGGAGACGGTGAATGCATGTGAACTCATCGTTCAAGTGATAGCGTTTGGTGCGGAATCAAGTGGCTGTAAATCCATCGGAATAACAGCAAACACCTTGGGTAGCTTTCAGTAAGTCAGGTGCCAATGGATGAGAACTGAATTGAATATATTAAGATTCAAATTTTATTAAATTTTTTAGATCTTGATTCAGATTCGATTCAAATCGATGAGATTTGTAAAAATGAAATCCGAACTCGGATCAGTGAATCCTTTAAATTCATCAGGTCTAGTGAGTTCTCAACTGGACCTTTTTTTTGACTCTTTTATTCAACTTTTTGAGAGTTCTCAACAAAATGAAAGTGTAGACATAAATTTTAATAGGTCAAATGGCTTACCCACTCCATAGTCCATAGTGAGAAACCAAATTACAAGCAAAACACATCAGACATGTCCATCATCCACTTCTAAAAATATTGGTTGTCTTGGCACTAGAGTTCAAAAAAATTCTCTATCAAAAACAGAGTTCAAAAAAATTCAAAAATTAAAATAAAAAATATTAAGCAAGTCTGTTACCAAGTCATAGGTCAGGTCTAGATTTAAATTTTCATACCTGGATTCAATTGAACCCAAACCCGTTAAAAATCCAACAACTTCATATCAACAGAATCTAGACCCTTTAAAATGGATCAAATCTAGCAAATCTGAATTTGGTTTAAGACCTATTGTCATTCATACTTCTAACTCATTGTGCCAATTAGGCAAATATCTAGCTTGTCTTTCTATCTTGGAGTCTTAAGTTCAAGTCCAATGATGGCCATAATTTTTATTTACTATTATGGCACGAAAAAACACCCATGTTTACCTATTTTTATCAATTTTTCTCCCTGCCTTAGCTACTCATAACTCTCATGTAGGACCCCAACAGGGCTCATATGAAGGGGCCGTATACCCCTTCAAAACTAAACCCATCAAAAAAAAAAGCGCCTTCCAGATCAATGTATCACATCAAATTAGGTTTGACATGAACAACACATTTGACTTATATAAACCTCCTAAACTATATGACAATCTGCATTAATGGTGATTCAAAGTTCTTCAAAATTATATGAATGTAATCTATAAATACTGAGGATGTCTAAATTGTTGACAAAAATATTTTTTTAGTTTTCTTTAGCTACATCTTATGTTATTATAGTATAATCAAGACAGTGTTACTAATTGACTAAAGAAGTTACCCCCCAAATCACATACAAGCTACGGTATTTCAAATAAGAATTGGATGACATGCTCTTGGACCGCATGAAACATACAAGTTTTTTTTTTTTTTTTAAATTGCAAATGAAGTTCAAGGATTGATGTATACGAGATTCGAATATAAGACTCTGATAACAACTCTTAAAGACCTTACTATTTGAACCCACCAACACCGCATATCTACAAAATTATTTGCTCACTTTATTATTTAAAAGTTTAAAAATTGAGATTTCAACCAGTTGACAGGATTTACCCTGATTTCTTCTCCCCTCACAAGTTTCACATAAAACGTGATATTTTTATTAAGTACTAAACCCAGGCTTCACTATGTTCTATTTTCTTCCCTTTTTGGGGTTGGGGGGGGGTAGGGGAGGGTGCAGGGGCCAACTTCTAACATACACCTGCAAGTTCATGCTCTTGGATGTCATGTATGTATGCTTTTTAATATGTATTTACTATGTATTTATTTTTAAGTATAAATTTGTCTATATATCTTATAAGATTGCCTACTTCCAAGAGCAAAATATAAGCTTTGGGGTTGCAGTGGTCATCTTTTTGCTACGAGTAACTTTGGCGGCGCCACAAGTGTTTGATGGTCTATGAACAAAGAGGGCACATGAAGTGGGTGGAACTTCGTTTTCCACAGATTTTTGAAAAATCAAGTGTCTGACGATCAAAGAACAGGGCACAAAAAGTGATTGAAACGTGTTTGCTTAGATGTTGCAGGAAATCAACCAATCAAATGGGATTACCATTAACTGCACTTGAAATCTCCCCCTTACAATTGCATGTCACACTGTACGATACTTTTCTTCGATGGGTTGTCCCATCTCGACCGGGACCCACACCAAAAAGTGTGCTTCAAAATTCATGCCAATTATTTATGTGCATTACCCTCTAGAGGTAATCTGCTGCGTTGAGGGGTCGCTATTGACACCATTTGTCCGACTTGTTTCGCACATATTGAGGATAATGAGTATCTCTTTATACTTTATCTATTTGCTGATCGGGTATGGAACTTGGCCCTTAGGCATGGTTGGATCTATCAAGCTCCCTTTGCGACACTACAACACACTATCCGTGATGTGTTGCATAAGTGGTCTAAGAAATGCTAGCCTTCCATGCCTAGAATTGCCGTGCTCCTATGGAGTATCTGGAAATATCATAATCCGCTTATCTTCCAGAACGCATTGCCCCATCCTATACATGCACTTATACGAGCCAAAAGCGATTGGGCAGAATGGAAACAGCGACGGTGCTCTCCACTTCTTCCTCCTCCATTTCCGAACTCACGAATACCTTATTCATTGGGGTCCACCAGACTCATTCGGTGGACCTCCCCTCCAGATAGTGTTCTTAAACTCAACTTCGACGGAAGCTTGTCTCCGGCCGGTGCTGCAGCAGGATACATTTTGCGTGACGGTAGCGGTCGCCTCATCATTGCAGGAACGTGATTTCTGTACGATGCCCCAATTCTGGTCACAGAAGCTCCAGCCTTATGGGATGGACTACAGGCTGCCATTGACACAGGATTACCACACCTTCAAATCGAAGGAGACAATTGTATTGTCATTCAAGCTGTCAAGGGTGAAATTCGAACCCCCTGGAGAATCCAAATACTGGTCCAAGATATTCGCAATTTGTTATCACGAATTATGACACCAACTATTCAGCATGTTTTCTACGAAGGCAACATGGTTGCTGACTGGATAGCTAAAATAGGAGTGTTGCTCAAGACAGATATGACATTTACTCACTCCCCGTCCCCCGAGCTATCCTGTATCATTCATGGTGATTACCTAGGTAGATCCCTTGAGAGAAGGGTTATCTAAGGTCTACTTGTATTTACTCATTTTTCCCCAAAAAAATAATATTTATGTGCATTAAATTTCATGAGCCCTACGTTGTTGACGAATTATCAACCTCATTTTCTGACAAGTAAAATTTCTTGTTAGTTGTTTCATGTACAATAATAAATGTTTTAGGTTCAATTATCCTATCCTAATAAGTTGTGAGAAACTAAAAGAATATAATTAACTTCTGGAAGACTCCAACGTGAAAAATAAGCGGATCTTATAAAAATTGTCAATTTTTTAAAGTAAGATTATTATATAAGAGATATGCTATGAATGATGTCTGTTGGTGATAAATATCATTTCATCTAATACAAAGTAGTCAAAAATATCTCATATGACCATCTTACTAATTGAATTATTAGTGTAAGAATAAGTGGCACAACAATAATGTCTTTAATTTTGCCATTTTTTGAAGCATCTAACAATTCCTTCTATAATAGACCTGATCAAAATAGGGATTGACGCAAGTTAGGAGTGGGTCATAAGGGCCAACAAGGTAGGTTTTTCAAACCCTAGCCCTATTGACCCTAAATAGGCCCCTTATGTGTATTCATTGGGTCATACTCAACCATCGTCCTCTTTTTGTACAAAGTACATAATATTCTTATTGCAAATTAAACTGAGTAATCAAAGCACAATATCACTAAAAATAAAATAAAATAACACACTGGTCCGGTGCCATACTGCCATAGGGTGATTCTTCAAACAAACTCACACTGGTGCGGTGCTAGCAAGCTTACACTCTATATCCTTTTAAGTCTTGCTAGTAAGCCTTAAGAGTTGCTTGACTTAGATTTGGGAAGGCTAAGTAACCTAGCATGGGAACCTAGTAACGATAGGGCACACAAGACAGTTTAATTAGGAGAATGTCTTGTGTTATTACTCTCAACTTGCTTGGAGTACAAATGAGTCCCCCCTTAGAGAATCATATAGTCTTTACCTTTTCAATTGACAATGGATATTGATTTGATCCAATGGTGCATATTAAGTGTCCAGAGTTCTCTATACAAAGATTCTATACAAGTGTAAAATGTACAGTGAGGAACACTATAGATCATTACAGAATATTAGAAAAGTCTCTAGAGAATTCTAAAGAATATCTGGCATTTGCGGCGAACCATGACAATAAGCATGCGTTTCTTCTGTTGACATCTATTGTGCACTAGCATAACATGTGTGTTAATGTAGAATTGAGTTGAAAGAATAGAGATTATCTGTTTATGATTGTAAACATGCTAAAATGTAAGGGAGAATATCTAGAGCTGGATCATAAGACGGATGGTTCATTGGTTCATTAATGCAATTTCAAAGGTGATTGTCATTGATAATTAAGCAAGACATACTCTATCAAAGCTTCCTAATTTGAGTTACAGCAGCAACTCACCATCGAGATAGAGTGCAGTTCATTTTTAGAAGTGTAAGTCAGACCTTTTTGATTCAAAGATTAAATTAAAGACGTTGTCACACTTAGGATGAATTTGATTTCCTGTTGTGGAAAGAGACCCTTTGATTGCATAATTTACTTATATATTGAACACATTTGAAGGTAGACTTCTCTGTATCCAATGAGATATGAACCCTCACTTTCTGAGTAATTTATATGGTTAGAAGGTAGGGCAACTAATGTTGACAGTCACAACTCCGAACTTATTCTTTTCGGGCATAAATGTACGTATTCCATGAATACCAAACGCTGCTTAATTCTCTTGTCAGCTTCATCAGTGTTAAAAGTCCATCTCCACCTCTGCATTCATTGGTAGATGTTGGTGATTGGCCATTTTACATGAATCTTCCAAAAATCATAGCTGCTACTTGCACTTTGATTGTATCATGTTTGTCCTTGAAATGGTGCTCTTAATTAGTTGAAACGCTATCAGTATGACCTGTGTTGGCGCATTTTCTTGTCAACTCGTGCACCATTTAGACTTTTCTTTCTTGAAGCAACCTTTTCATGCAACTTGTTAGAGAAAAGCAAACAAACAAACAAACCAACTCATGTTAGAGAAGCCCTAGCTAGTACATATCCTATTTCGTCAAGGCAAATCTACAGTTTAGTCTCCTTTTTTTAAAAAAAAAAAAAACTTGATTAGAGATTTGAAGCTCTAGAATCTATATTTTTCTCAAATTAAAAATAATAATACCAAAATCAAACAATGCATGCATACTTAGATTAAAAACCAAAACAAACTTTACTGCAGACCATTTCTTACGTCCATTGAAATACGATATAGACCAAGAAATAAGTCGAACCAAGTTTTGTTAGGGTTATACTTAGCTCAACTAATTATAGATAACTAGGTTGAGTGGTGAAGCCAAGGGTTTGGATTAAGTGGGGCTAAAGTTAGTCAACATCAGATACACAAATTTTGAGTTGATATATATTCTATTTCATAAAAATTATAGATTAGAAATATGCATCTGGCTCATATTGCTTCGAAAAAAGAATGTAAGGTTAGAAAAACGGTGTTACATACCAACGGTAATTTGAATTATATCTATCATCTTTAGCTTGATAAGTCAAACAAAATTTCCTTTGAATGTATAAGCCAAAATCTAAATAATTCAGATTATGACTTTAACTATAACAGAGTAACTTTGCCTTTTGATAGTTACATATCAAAATTGAAGGATTCACATGTGACATTACAAAAATAGGTAGTTAATTAAAATATTCACCCAAGTTTCTTAATTGCCGAATGGTAATTGTTATATTTTGTGATTAATAGCTTATATGAAAGTCTGCTTTACACCTTCGTTGGACAAGAGGGAACAAAAAAACCCATAAAAAGGCTAAAAAAAAAAAAGAAGGGAAAATAAGTAAGCCAAACAAAATTTCAAACAAAAAGAAAAAGATCATCCTTAGCAATCTTGGAGCTAAGTAAATTAAGTTATCAGTCGGCCCACAAACATAAGGCCGAAGTCTTAATTTGTTTCATCTCAGACCAAGGCCAACCCTACCCATTAATGGTCAACCCAAATAATCCACGACCACCAAAACCCACCCTAGGCATTGATGCCTGTCTTGGGCTCATTTTATGATTTGATCAATTATTTTGTTAAACACCCCCCCGGGGGCCCCCCCAAAGCAAAAAAAGTAGGCCACACAAAAAGAGTAACATCTACTAATTAGGTGAACTTAATATACTCCTTTAAAAAGTCTGTTTGCATTCCCGCGCTGCTTATGAAGTTTGCTCTAATCCTGCTCAGAGCCAAGGAAGTGTTGATGGAAATGAAATTATCACTCTTTGCAGTGCGTACCGACCTACCTCAAATATTAGAATTCCATGGAAAGATTACCAAAGTCTTGATTATGGCAAAAACATGGAATTTGTGTGTGCATCCAAAGCAGAGTTCATGACTATTCGGGCTATTTTTAGGCGCAACACAAGGTAGAAGTGTAGGCACTAAAAAAAAATGTTTACATGCCGCACCAAAAAATAAAATAATATAAATTATTTGGACCAACACTTTTAATTAATTTAATTAAGCTCAGATGACTCCAAGTCGAAGCCCAAATGACTTCCAAGTCAAGCCACGACTCAAGCCTGAATGACTTCCACGTCAAGGCCTGGTCGAAACCCAAGAGACTCTCAAGTCAAGCTCAAATCAAGGCCCAAGAGACGACTTCCAAGTCAAGTCAAGGCCCAAGTCCGAGGTGACTTCCAAGTCAAAGCCCAGTCGAAATCCAAATCAAAGTCAAAGTCAAAACAAATGACTCTTACGTCAAATCGATCCAAGATGAGGCCTGATTGAAGACCTAAAGTGAAGTCAAAGCCCATCTTGACTTTCAAGGGAGAGGGGGGAGTTTGCCTATAAATAGACCCCTACCTCTCCTTTATTCAAAGTTGGAAAATTGAAAGAAATCACTAACATTGAAACATTCACTATTTGAAGGAAGATAACAAGTGCACATGCCATCCTCTCTCGAAGATCTTGATTAAGATTAAGCCTTTCAAGTCCTCTCTCAAGGTAAACTTATTAAAACTCATTCAAAGGAGAACGAATCAGAGGATTACATTTATTGTATTTACTAGAGATTGTATCAATATATTCAAATCAATACAAAGATTCAATCCTGCACTCAAATTCCTGTCTAATTTATTTTAGACTTGAAATTTGTGTTTACAAGTTTTGGCATGCTCGGTGGGACATCTCTACTTCTCATTTCTTTCTCCTAAAGATCGAGACTTTCAAGTCTCAAGAATATCCTTTTCAAAGAAGACATGGCCATGAAGAACGTTGCCTCGCAAGCTTCAAAGAAGAAGAGCACGGGATCTCTCTCTCGTAGACCCTACGAAACGGACGTCACTTATAGCAGGCGAACTCACATAATGGAGACAAGGAGCAAGCGAAAGCTGCTGCGCCAATCATCGCTAGGCAAATAGTGCTGCCCTCATCTAAGCTCCAAGACTTGAGGATGCAACAAAAGACATCATCTTAGATGAATGAAATTCAAAATCTCCAACTTCAATCTCGAATCCGTGAAGTTGAAGATTACTACAGCAGTAATTCTTCTTCGCCCTCACCAAAGGAGGCGCGCTTCTCAGAAACTGAAGCTAAGTCCTCAAAAACTATTGTCATGCCAGCCATGATGACAGACTTAACCAGTTTGGAAGAGGAGATGGCTAACATGAAGGCTATCTTAGAAAAACTCACCAAGGAAAGCAAAGAAAAGGAAGCGCGCATCAATTTTCAAAAGGAAAAGATTGCTAAGCCGACCAAGAAGCTAGAAAAACGACCAGCTCAGTCTTTTGTAAAAGATTCAGAAAATGAATACTCAGGAAAAATGTATGTCCACGCTAAAGCTTCTGATAATGAGAAGCAGCCAAAGAAAGGCATTATGCTTAAAAATGTCAAGTCCTCTAGATCGATGGCTATTGAACAAATCCAAGATTTGATAGCAAATGCAATTAAGGTATAACTAGGTGAAGGTTCGCGTAGAACTCACCTATACCCCAAGCTTTACATTAAGAGGGTTGATGCTTTCCGCATGCCCTACGGTTATCAATCCCCTATGTTCCAACAGTTTGATGGGAAAGGTAACTCAAAACAGCATGCCACGCACTTTATTGAGACATGCGACAATGCTGGGATTGACAGCGACCTCATGGTGAAGCAGTTCGTTCGGACATTGAAAGGTATTGCCTTTGATTGGTATACCGACCTAGAGCCTGAGTCCATCGACAGTTGGAAACAAATGGAGCAAGAGTTACGTAACAGGGTCTACAGCATGCAGCGCACTGCAAGCATGATTGAGCTGACAAACACCAAATAATGGAAAGGTGCGCTAGTTCTTGAGTACATCAACCGTTGGCGCGCACTTAGCTTTGAATGCAAAGATCGGCTGTCTAAGACTTTCGCCGTTGAAATGTGCACCCAAGGCATGTACTGGAACTTGCTGTACGTCCTACAAATGAGCAAACTAAGGACTTTTCAAGAGTTGGCAACCCAGGCACACGACATGGAGGTGAGGATAACTAGTCGTCGTGGTAACTCCTTCTCTTCTACTGAATCAAAGAAGGATAAAGTCGAGTTCAAGAAGAATGTTAACTTTTCTAAGTGCACGAACAAAGAAGCGATGTCAATCTCTATAAGTCAGCCAATTCGAATTACGGGAAAGCCTAAACGAGAGAATAAGAAGAGCCCATCGTTTAAGGTTGGACAAAAAAGCGTCATACACTAAAAGAGTTTCAAGAAAAGAAGTACCCATTTCCTGACTCAGATTTATCAGACATGCTAGATGACTTACTCGAGAAGGGTGTTATCGAATTACCAGAGCCAAAGCACCCATAGTAAGTTGGGAGGACCACCGACCCCAAATACTGTTCGTACCATAGGTCATTAGTCACCCTCTTGAAAAGTGGATTACATTCAAGGAGCGTATCATGCAATTAGTTAGAGATGGAAGAATCATTCTAGATTTGGATGAAATAGTAAAAGCTAGCCACATCACAGTGCAAGAGGTGGATGAGTCAAATTCTGAAATAGATCTCACTGAAGCACCAGAGGCCCTGGAGGATAGGGGGCAAGTCATAGTTGACAAGTTAAAAGAGTTAAATCTCAGGTTTGTGAAAAAACCTCGCCATGTCTATGTGAGTGCCATGCTCACGCCCAAGGAAGAGGAAGAGTATTCCAAGCTCCTCTTTGGATATAAGGATGTGTTTACATGGAGTTATAAGGAAATGCCTGAATTAAACCTTAAGGTTGCAGTTCATCACCTGTCTATTAAAAAAGGTGTTTCACCCAAGAAGCAACCCCAATAGCATTTTTGACCTGAGTTGATACCTGAAATCGAAAAGGAGGTAAACAAACTCATTGATGCTAGGTTCATATGCGAGGTGAAGTATCCAGCTTGGATTGCAAACATCGTCCCAAGTAGAAAGAAAAATGGCCAACTTTGAATTTGTGTGGATTTTCGAGGTCTTAATGATGCATGCCCAAAAGATAACCTTTCACTTCCAGTCACTGAACTCATGATTGATGCTACCACTAGTCACGAAGTCTTATCCTTCATGGATTGCACTGAAGGCTACAACCCGATTCAAATGGCACTTGTAGATCTAGATGCCACAGCGTTCTGCACATTGAAGGGCATCTTTTGCTATAAGGTTATGCATTTTGGCTTGAAAAACGTAGGAGCGATCTATCAAAGGGCGATGCAAACCATTTTTGAAGACATGCTACACGAAAATGTGGAGTGCTTTGTGGATGATCCAGTGGTCAAGTCTAAAAAGTGATCAGATCATCTGCAAGATCTTTGGCAAATCGCAATTTTTTATGCGAGAAACTTTTCCCCAGATAGCCAATAATTCCAACGTAATTGCCAGCCTTGATTAGCTCTAATAGATGTCAAATCATTCACTACATGTTGGGAGAAAGGCCCCTAAAAGGATAAGTGAGTAATACTTCTTTCCTAACACAGAAAACACACTTGTCTTTGACCCCCACATCCATTAATGTAAACTATCCTTGGTTAGGAGCTTCTTCTTCATAGTCTACCACATGCAATAGGAATTCTTTAGGATATTACACTTGCACCACACAAATATCGATCAATCTGTATCAGCATGTTATCCTTCAATAGCTGCATAGGCACTAGACTTATCATTCTTTCAACATAGCATCTATTAGTTTTAACAATGTCCAGTCTGCTAGATAACTTCTTAATTTCATAATTCTTCTAAAGTATTAGCTACAATAAGCCTTTCCTTGATGACTTATTCAATGATCACTCTTCAAATAAATCCCATGAACCCATATAACCCATAAGAAACACTTCTTCATATTAGACCAAAGAAATTTATTGCATTGTCCTAAATACTACAGCTCCCTCATACCAAAAACACCTTTTTGTATATGACAACACATATCTAGTCAAGCCACAACAATTAGCTCTGTCTTCTCCTCCCCACTGGGCCATAGATAGTTTATACACTTCAATTCCACCTTTCTGATGACTGATTGAGGTGAAACAAATACAGATCCCCAATTGCTAAGTCTGCACGTATATAGGCTATCGCCAAGTATATCAAGTTCTGTACCCGCAGCGAATACATCAAGCTGTCAAGTCATGTTCTATCAAGGCAGGCCACACAATTCAACAAATTGAGATTGAGCAATGCAACATAAACAAAGATAGAAATCAACCAGGACTAAGTCAATCGCAGATAAATAATATGAGAATCGACTTTACAAAATGATAAATCAATCAAGAAAAGAAAAAATCCATCTCTCTAAATTGATTAGTTTAAAGAGTAACAATTAAAGTGTTGTTACCCTCTTTTAATTCATGGTGAAATGCCCAGAATTTATCAAGCCCTTAACATCATGGTTTTCCAATCAATTTCAACTCTTTAATGATAAGGGTTATCATACATGCTCTCCAATCTCATAAATTTATACAATCAAGTCCAATTCTAGTTTTTTGATGCTAGATTTCACCTTTCAGTATTTCATCCAATATATAAAATCAATCAGATAGATGTCCAATAAAACAATCTTGCAAATCCAACCTCTAGAATCAGAACCTGATATCAACATAGGTCAAAAGATGCAAGAGCCACAACTCAAAATGAAGCCATCATACAACTAGGAAAGTCCAAGATTAAAGAAATTGACAAGCAAAACATGTCTGATTGCAAACTAGAAAACAAATATGGTAAAGATAAAAACAGAGAAGAGAGGTAGAAATTACTAGAAAACCCAATCTAATTTCATCGTAAGTCTCTTTCTTTACCTTGTTTTTCCTCACTCTAATTGAAGAAACCCTAGCACACACGCATAGGGGTTGAATCATGCTTATAAAGCCAAAAATAAGTAAATAAATCAGCTAAGAAATGTCAAAATGTAGTAGAAACCAAACACTCACTACAAAAACAGACCCATGTAAAGTCATGTTTAGGCCCTCGGTCAGCCCGAGGACTAAGACACAGCTATGTCATGCATCACACCCCAACCGTACTCCAAAAGTGTTATAGTGCTTGTGGCTTCCCTGAATGGACCGGTTCACAATGAATCAGGAATATTTCTTCAAATTTAGACTGGTTCAGGAGGTTCTCAATCAGCTCATCCTCAAAACAAAGTTGTGCTCTTGAGTTCATGGCAAGTTCAGATCATTTGTAGCAATTTTTGGCTCAATTCATGCTGGTTCTGGTAGAATCTTGGTTGGTTCATTTGAAAACTGTTTTGGCTTTGGACCCTTTGCTTCTCTTTTTCATCTGTTTTGCAAATGCACTTGGGTTTTTTAGGCCAATATCTGCAAAATATCATCAACAACACCGACTTAAGCTTAAGGTAGGAAGGTGATACAAATTATTCACTATGCACCGAAAACCCCCTTAAAATTGACCACCTAGTGCCTATAAAATGCTATACGAATATGGCATATGTGAGCAATACATATGCAAACTCATTAGCAAATCCATCTCTCTAACTTGATTAGTTTAAAGATTAACAACTAAAGTATCATTACTCTCTTTCAATTCATAGTGAAATGCCCAGAATTTATCAAGCCCCTAACGCCATGGTTTTCCAATTAATTTCAACTCATTAAACATAAAGATTATCACACATGTTCTCTCCAATCTCAAAAATTTACATAATCAAGTCCAATTCTAACTTTTCGATGCTAGATTGCACCTTCAAATACTTCATCAAATATATAAAATCAATCAAGCAGATGTATAATAAAAGAACCTTGCAAATCCAACCTCTAGAATCAAATTAAACATGCTACGTGATGCAAGTGCAACAACTCAAAATGAAGTCATCATACAACTATCAAAGTCCAAGATTAAAGAAAAACGACAAGCAAAACATGTCTGATTGCAAGGTAGAAAAGAAATATGATAAAGAAAAAAGAAGAGGAGGTAGAAATGATTGGCACTCACAGTATGCTTGAATCCCTCAATGCAAACCCAATATAGTTCATTCATATACATTTTTCTTTAACCGGCTCTTCCTCAATCTAAAGCCTAGATAAAGGTTGAGTCAAGCCTTCTAAAGCAAAAATTAAAAAAAAAATAAAAAAAAATCACCCAACAAATGTGAAAACTCAATAGAAACTAAACACTCACAACAAAAATGGAGCCACGTAAGGCCGTGCTTAGCCCATGGTCAACTCGAGGCTCAGGACATAGCCGCGTCCTGCACCACGCCCCAATCGTACTCCAAAAGTATTGTAGTGCTGTTGGCTTTCTTGGAATAGATCGACTCACAATGAAACCCTCCGGCTGTTTCTTCAAATTTAGACTGATTTAGGCAAATTTAAGATGGACGATAATTGGTTCAGGAGGTTCTCAATCAGTTTGTCCTCAAAACACGATTGTGATTCTAAGTTCATGGAAGTTCATATCGATTGTAGCCAGTTTTGGCCACGTTCATTCCGGTTCTGGTGGAATCTTGGTTGGTGCATTTGATAAATGTTTTGGCTTTGGAAACTTCACTTCTCTTTTTCATCTCTTTTGCAGGTGCACTTGGATTTTCTTGGCCTAATTTGAAAAATATCATCAACCCAGACTTGAGCTTAAAGCAGGAAGGTGAATCGTTTAATATGCAGTTATGCACCAAAAATCCGTTAAAATTGACAACCTAATGCCCATAAAATGCTATGCAAACATGGCATACATCAGCATTACACATGTAAAATTATTAGCATGCTATTTATTGGTCACACTCTTCCATCATAACTCAACTTTTGGCACTGCAACTTTTAATTTTTACCGATTCTATAGTTAGTGACATTCGACTTACCTAGCTAAGGCACTCCTTATTATTTCATAGGCAGTTCTTCTTTTTGCAATCCAGAAATTTTTTTTGATTTTCTTCTTCTCTTCCTTTAATAATTATAAAATTTTGTAATTTCAGTAAATTTGCCTTCCAACCAGAGACCTTAGAAAAATGTTTGATAGCCTTTATAACGCATATCATAGAATATGCATTTGCTCTACCAAAAAAAAGTCACCAGCAAATATTAAATACTATGCGACTTCAAAATCCTATATATAGCTACAGTTACATCATGAATTTGTTATATTCAATGATTGAAAGGAGAGAGTCGAAGCAAGTGTTGCCCGGTTGGTAACACTTTCACTTGCCACCCCTTGCCTCCCGGGTTCGATCCTGGGGGGCACAAATTTCGGCCTTGTGTGTGACATTTGTGAGGCGGCTTGTGAGCCTGGGCTGTTGCTTGGGCTTTGAAACCCCTGTCCCCTGGTCCGTTAATGGCCAGCCTATCCATACGATAGGGACTAGTGGGCTAGGGCCTGGTTACCAAAAAAAATGATTGAAAGGAGAGTTCTAGAAAGGTATTCCACTGCCAAGAAAAAGAACAAGAGTGATATAGGGTCCCCTTGTTAGAGCCCTTCATCGTTTTTGAAAAAGCCATGTAGATCCCACTATAGTTCAATGAAAAGCTAGCAGAAGAGGCACAAGAAAGTACATACCCTTCATCATTTCCATAAGAAAGTTCCAATTGATTGTGTCACAAGCTTCTCTAATGTCAATTTTGAGAATGCATCTAGGAGATACTCTCTTCCTTCAATAATGTGTTATTAGGTGTAGTACTTCAACCACAATATCGTGAAGAATCAACCTATTAGAAACACAGGCAACTCGGCTATCTCGTATCAACTGCACATCATCTTAGAGATAACTTTGATGATACATTGGAATAGGTTATAGGTTTATATTTAGTAGCATAATTTGGTTAAGCAAATTTGCTAATAAGCTAACTATGGTTATCTAAAGTAATCCCTAAAGATACCTTTCCATGACATTATTGGAAGCATACACAACATTCATATAGAAACCCAGATAAGAGCTCAAGTGCTTGACAAAAACATGGATAAACTCGAACTGGATTATTATGGGACTAAGTTCATCCTTATCATTCTTAATCATGGTGATACCGGTCCTAGCTTTTAGGAATGACTTGGATAGAACTTACTCACTTACTATTTGAAAAGGTAAATAAAGTCATGGTCCAACGACTTAAGAATTTTTTTTCCTATCACTTTTTGTAAGGTAGGGGTCAACCTTCTTTGTTGATAATGTAAGCCTTGACATTATTCTCAAGGTGGATTCTATGTTGCATGACAGTGGGACTAGTTACTAATGCCTCGTATGTCTCTTAAGGTCCCCTCTAAATCTTCATTGCTTTGCCTACGCAAATCAAGCACTTGGGTTTATTTCTTGGTCTAGGTCACAAGAAAAGACTCATCTGGACCCAAAAAGCATAGTTAAGGGTATCAAGAAGGGGCTTCAACTCAAGTGATGAAGATGAAGGCACATTAAGAAGTGCCTCATGAGATGGAGAGAAGAAGAGGAAGTTGATGCAAGAATAGATGTATACAAGAAATCATCACATTGATCATCAAATGTAAATGCATCATATTTTGGATTATATTCCATGCAAAAATGCCCATTCCTCTCCATGATCAAACTCAACTTCTTCCAAGGAAAAGTCACTTACCTAATTAAGGGTACAGGGCTTCACATCATTAAATCCCATAGGTTGCTTTTGTAGATCAAATGCATTTAATTTCATAGTCACATTCCTAAAAGTTAACTTCATTCTCAATCCCTACTATTGATAAGTGCATTAGATGTAGCAATGAATGGGTAACTAAGGATTAATAGTATTTCATTTTTGGAACACACAACAAACTTGGTCTAAAGTATGACAAAGTCGACTGAAAATATGAATTATGTTACCTTGATTAACACATCCTCTATCATTCCCCTAGGAAGGGTAGTGGAATGGTCAGTCAATTGAAGAACCATTTTGGTGGGTTTAAGCTCCCCTATCCTTAATCTCTCATGCATCGTAAAGGGTAAGAGACTTACACTAGCACCATGATCAAGTAAGGCCCTATGTGTGTTACAATTACCAATGACAATTGAGATTGTAGGGCATCCCAGGTTCTCATACTTGATGGGCACTTGAGTAGAAATCATTGAACTCACATAGGGGGGGCATTTGTTAAACTTACACTAGTACTAGTGGCCAGCTTGGTAGTGCAAAACGTTTTAAGAAAAAGAGCATGGGGGCATTTGTTAAATAACATCAAGGAAAGGAATGTTGATCTTAAATTGGGAGAGACTTTCCCTGATCTTGTTAACATAGGATTGGGCATTCTTTCCCTTAAGTCAATTAGGAAAAGGGGGAATGGGTTTAAAAGCCATCGGGAAAAAGTAGGAGTGGCCTTAAAGGGTGTAGAGTCACTGGTGATTGGAGATTCATCCTCCTTATGCTCTTCCACATTCTTAGAGAAAGGGAGATTACATAGAGAAGTAGATATATCATGAGAAATACATTAATTCTTGGGAAAAGGGCGGAGTAGAAGATGAATGGACACATTCACATCAGTTTCACCCACACGGGTGTCAACCTTATTCCTTGATCTTAGATCGCATTATTAACTTTTTCTCACATCATTGGCATCAAAAGAAGTAAAAGACCCCCCTATCGGATTCACTTTGGGTTGACTAGGAAAAGTATCTCTCTCCCTATTTGTCATGGCAAGTTGAGCAAATTGTTCACACATAGTTTTCATCATCTCTCTCATTAGCCTCTTTTATCTATCTCATCAGCCTCTTTGGTCTATCTTATTATTTTCTCTATATCATTCACACTCTTTGTCACTTTGTCAATTTCATTGTAGCCAGAAACGAGGTATGAATGAGCAACAACCGATTGAGGGGGGAACTTTTAAGCACATTATGTGCCCCTTGAAATGGTGGCCTTCGATGAGAAGAAGAAGAAAAAGTATTTCCTTAAAAACCCCTACCTTGATTATTGTGCATCAAAGTATTTGGTCTAGTTCATAAGAAGTTGGACTACTTAGGTCACCCCCGGTTGACTATATGAGAATAGGGGCCAAACTTTAGCCTTTAAAAGGCCTCATTAACCCACACCTGTTCTTGGCTCATGACCAATTGTCGTGCAAACAAAGGAGAAACACTTATGATATGATCTTAAGCTTGACATTGTAAGTAATGGACCAGTTGGGGACGGCAAAAACTGTTTGCAGATTGAGACAAGATTACGCCCTTAAGCATGTTTTGAAGTGCAACTGAGCGTGTGTCAAAATAAGTGGTATCCATAACCGCGTGTATCCTTCCATTTTGACGATTTATTTGGACACTTGAGCTCTCATTTCTAGTGGCTTCCATTGTAAGGTATTTTCAGTAAGCTCTTCTAGAAATGATCATGCCTCGGTTTCAATTTTATTCAAAAATTCTATTTGACACATGGGCTTGACCATGGTTCCCAGTTGATTGGTCAAGCCCCTCATCTATAATTTGGCATAGACATCATTGCTCTAAAACATGATAAGGGCATTGAGCCATTAAGTTCTTAACCTCTCATAATATTTCTAAAAAGATTCCTTGTCAAGTTGTACAAAATAGCTAATTTCATTTCTCTCAATTTAACTGTTTTGCCATTTAGAAAGTACCTCCTCAAAAACACCCTCACAAATTTATCCCATGTGGTCATAGAATTTGCGGGAAGACTATACATGCACTTCTTAGCTGAATCTTTTAAGGCAAATGAAATGAAAAGTAACCGAATAATGTCTTGGGGAGCCCTTGGAAATTGGACCATTGAGTATACCTCCTCAAATTCCCTCAAAAACAAATAAGCATCGTCATCTCCCGAAAAATTTGGGGACCATGATCATGTATTAGAATCTAATTAAATTCAAACTAAACATCCTCCCAAGTTCTAGAAGTTGAAAACAAAAACGATTTGTGGACCTTGAGGGATAGAAAAACTGATTTAGATTCCTAAGGAGAGGGAAGAGCGAGAAGGAGGCTAAGTCTTTCGTCTTTCCATCATTGTTTCCAAATTAAATGCAAGGAGTTGTTTACCTTAATGTGGGGGTTTGAAATTTCAATATGAGCAAGTCTTCTAAAACTATACGACCTCATCCAAGCACTCATTCACCATTTTTTTTTAAAATTTTTGGTTTTTCAAATTTTTAGGGGTTATCACTTAGCAACAAACAGAACACCACTATTTACAACAATCAAGTCACAATTAAGTGCAAATCCAATGCCATCATCCCCAGCGACAGTGTGAAAAATTTGTTTTCCACAAGGATGTTGGTGAATTCGCTTACGTCATGACTTAATTGTGGGTGTGGATTGGATTGAATTAAGACTACTCAACTACCATAACTCTAAGACATTTCTAAATTTAATCAACTAACAACTGAAGCCTACAAACACAAATATTGGAAACAAAATCATAGTAAGTAATTAGATTATTGAAAGTTGCTATATCTACCCTAGGCTTAATTAACATATAAGAATTAGAATTGGTTCTAACCCATGTCATTAGCTACTTATGAGGATTGTTACTTCTCTATTTGGCCATTATTATTTAAGCAAAATAGGGCAGCTCTATGGATGTGGCAGGAGACTAGGAGGGGAAACGAATGGGGTAGTGATCTCACGGGTAATTTCCATGAGACAGATCTATTAATTTTCATTGGGCTTTTACATGATCCAACGATCTTTAACTTGGGTCTCAGAACTGTTTTAGATGACGTAGCTTCATCCACAATACAAACTCTAAACATTAAAGTGGTAGACCAGTAGTTGGAGGATGTACTTCATGGCTTAGGCATGATTATGAAATAAGTGTCAATCACATGCCAACCCATGAACATGAGGTAGGCTAAATTTATTTTATGGTTAATGATTTTAAGAACATGCATCATTTTTTCCAGACAATAATTTGGTTGAAATTAATTAGTATAGACATTTAATAAGCTAGTACTTAACCTAACATTCTTGCAAGGTAACAGCATGTCACCATGTGATATTGGAGGTGATACAGCAGTTGCTAAGAGGATGATTAATATCCCTCCAATATGTAGAGAGAGGTAAGATGTTGAGCCTTTTAAAATTGTGATTAAGCGCTAATTAAGCATAGCACCAGGATCATCATCATAATCTTGATTCTTGATTAATTATGATAAGCTCCATGAGTGTTATTTATACAATTGAAATTTCCGATCCTAAGCGTTTGTCCCCTTTTTTTTATTTCATTTAATTCGTTGGACCCAATTAACTTTGGAAGTTGATGAGCTAAACTTGCGAAATTATATTTTTTTTGATTAAGACATATTGAAGAAAAGAATATTGAGAAGTGGTGTCGGATTTTCAGTGAAGGATGTTCATAAGTTGGCTGCTTTGCCCATGTACTGGAGTAAATAAGTTGCTAAGCCTTTTTTGGGGCCTAATCCCTCTTGG
>NCQS01075036.1:0-14929 GCA_002740445.1 Pachycereus pringlei
AAGAAGAAAGGAATAATAAAAACCCCCATAAAAGGCTTCTCATCCTCCTATGCGAGACAAGGAGTAGGAATAAATAAGGCTAGTTTTTGCAATGACTTATAACAATCCCCTTCTAATGGCATACAGACTAGCAAAGAATTGATCTAGGCAAATGAGGGGTTAGATACTTAGGAATTAATGTCTTTCGATTGAATCGATACGTAGTGAAGTAGGGCAACAACTACATCTATTGAGTGAACGAATCTTGAACTTGACAGATTTTGGTTGAGACCCCCACAACACATACCACCCCTTGTGGTCACTATGTATTCTACAATGACTCACTTGTGCTTTTAAGACCATGCATACACATGGGGTCTTATAGGTGCTTATAAGAGACAGCTTAGAGTTTCTCCTAGAAGGCGGCCACACCTTCACTCTTATGTAGATCATTCCATTAAGTCCATCTTAACAGGGACTACCATAATCATGGTTATAGAATTATTAAGAGCAAGACTTTGCTTAACCTCACACATATCAATCGATGAATCCATCAAGTGCATCTCAGTAGCACCAACCCAACGGGCTATGGATTATTAAGAGCATAAGAGCTCAACCTCTCAAAAGCACTACTGTAGGTGATGTAGTGCATATTGAGACCAATATAGCCTCATTTGACCACAAGTGGATATCCACCATATTATCTCAATCCATGGGCTTCAGCCATATACCCCTCGATGTCTTAAGAACTATTTGACTGGTCAAGCCCTTGGTCAGTGGCTCTGCTAAATTTCCCTCGGATCTCACATATGCCAAGGAGATAGCATCATATTTTAGCATTTGTTTTACAACACTATGTCTAATGTGAATGTGTCTCTTCTTTTCGTTACACACGCTGTTATGTGCAACTCTGATTGCCGCCTATGAGTCACATTGAAGGTAAATAGCCGTAGGCTACCTCCTCCACAGTTGCATATCAACTAGTAGATTTTTTAGCCATTCTACTTCTTGACCCGCCAGTTTAAGACCAATGAATTTAGCTTCCATAGTAAAGCGAGCTATACAACTCTATTTGGTAGACTTCCACGAATAGGCCCTCCACCTAAGGTAAACACATAACCACTAGTTGAGCTAACTTCATCATTATCAGAAACCCAGTTTGTATTGCAAAATTCTTCTAACATAGTAGGAAATTTACTAAAATACAAACACCAGTCTATAGTACCTCTGAAGTACTAAGCAATCGAAATAATGCATCCCAATGCTCTTTACTAGGGTTATGAGTATAATGACTCAGTGAACTAACATCATAACAATTTCAGGCTGAGTATAGTTCATAAGAACATCACACTCCCCATGATTTTAGCATACTCACTTTAGGAGACACTACGCCCTTTATTCTTTTTAAGATATATGCTAGGGTTATAAGGAGTTTTCACTGGAAGTACATCAAAATAGTTAAATTTCTTCATCGCTTTCTCAATGTAATGAGACTGACACAAAGAAAAACTATCATTAGTCTTTCTAATCTTAATCCCTAGGATTACATCAACTTCAGTCATGTCCTTCATTTCAAAATGAGAAGACAATAATTTTTCAATCTCATTGAAAACATCCACATTAGTACCAAATATCAACATGCCATGCCCATATAGACTTATTGTCACACAATATGAACCAATTACCTTTGAATACATATAGGAATAAGAGGTTTTCACAACAAAGCCATTTTGCACTACTGTGCTATCAAATTTTTCATACCACTGCTTAGGTGCCTGCTTAAGGTCGTAAATAGATTTCCTAAGCTTGTATACTTTATTCTCCTGTCCAGGAACTGTATAACCCTTAGGTTGAGTTAAATAAATCTCTTCCTCTAGGTCACCATTAAGGAATGTTGTTTTCACATCAATTTGATGCACAAGACCATGGATAGCAGCTAAAGCAAATAGAGTTCTAATGTTGGCTATTTTAGTCACAGAAGAATATGTGTCAAAGTAGCTAAGCCCCTTCTTCTAGTTAAATCCCCGTATCACTAGTCTGGCTTTATATTTATCAATAGAACCATTGGGTCTTAACTTCTTTTTGAAGATCCATTTACTACTAGTAGGTTTACAACCTTTAAGTAGTTCAATAAACTCCTATGAAATCTAATTCACTTTTAATGGCCTCTTTTCAGACACTAACATCTATAGATCTCATAGCCTTTTCATAGGTTTTTGGATCTTTTTTGATGAAGAAAGCAGATACTAGTTCATCAGATAAGAAATTAACATTAAAGGCTTTAATCAAAAAATTAGTGAGGAAGTCAGGACCAAAACTAGTCTCAACTCTAGGTCTCTTACTCCCCTAGGTTCATCAAATGAGATTCTAACCCTAGAACTGGAAGCAGACAAAGGCACATTGGTTTCATGCACATTAGAATCACTCTTTTTCAAAGGAAATACATGCTTAAAAAATTCTGCATCCCTAGACTCACTAATAGAGAAGTCATTCAATGACATAAATCTATATGCAACACTATTTTAGGCATAGCCAATAAATACAGAATTAAAGATTTTAGGACCTATGTTTTCTCGTTTGAAATTAGATAAGGGAACTTTAGCCAAACACCCCTACACCCTTAAGAAACTCAAATTAGGAGCGTAGCCTTTTCATAGTCCAAAAGGGGTATGATCTAACTTCTTATGGGATACTCTATTAAGAATATAGCAAGCAGATAAAACAGCTCCCCCTCCCCCCACATATTATGTGGAAGTCCCAAACTCAAAAGCATGGTATTAATCATTTCTTTAAGAGTTCTATTTTTGCATTCAGCGATCCCATTTTGTTGGGGAGTATGGGGTGCACTAACCTCATGTGTTGTACCATTTTTCTCATAAAAGGCTGTCAGAGAGTTAGTCTCATGTTCTCCACCCCTATCGGTTCTAAGCCTTTTAAACTTTCAGTCCAGTTGGTTTTCCACCTCTTCTTTGTATTTTAAAAACATTTCCTCAGTCTTATTTTTGTGCCTAAGGAGGTGAAGTTTGGTGTACATAAATAGAGCAGTTATCTACAAAGGTGATGTAATACCTTTTTCCTCCTTTAGCAGCCATGTCTTGGAAGTCAGCTAAGTATGAATGTACTAGTTCTAGCAATACTTTTTGTCTGTTAGTAACCAACTTAAAGGGATTTTGGGCATATTTTACTTCTATGCACACAGAACATTTGGTGAAATTATCAACATTCATAGCGGGAATTAAGGGCATATTCTTGAGTCATTTAATGGAAGCAAAATTAACATGACCTAGCCTACCATGCCACAGATCAACATATTCAACAATATAAGCAGAGCTAGAGACATTTCCATTCATAGTCTCAGAAGCAAGATTAAGTACAAACAAACTTTCGTTCAGGTATCCATTCCTAACAAAGGCCCCATTATGAGAGATAACATCTTTGTCATCTTCAACAATATTTTTGAATCTAGCTTTGTTGAGAAGTATACAGGAAACTAAATTTCTACGAAGGGAAAGCACATACAGCACATTACTTAAGGACAGTAATTTGCCATAAGTAAATTTGAAAAGAATCTTCCCTTTACCTAAAACTTTAGCAGTCGTAGAGTTTCTCATGTGGATGCATTCACCATTTGTCACACCTTTAAAGTCCTGCATAAGCTCTTTATTAGTGTAGAAGTGCCTTGAAGCTCTAGTATCGTCGATCCATTTAGCATTGTTTGCTACCAAATTTGCTTCTTCGACCACTACACAGATGATTTATGTGTCTTTGGCAAGATTGGCCTGCGCTACAGGCTTTCGATTTGGCTATGACTGCCCTTTGCGGAGTGGATGCTGGTATCCTTTGTGCCTCGGCCTGCCGCAGACATAGCATAAGCCCTTTGGTTTCTACATCTTATTGATGAACTTGTTCTGCTGCTTAGCATAGCTCAACTTCTGTTCTTCTTACCTTTGCATTTAGACCTGTCTCTATTTGGAGGCATAACATATTTAACTAGGTTAGCTTTAGAAGAATTTGAAGAAAGAGAGTCTATCTTATCTTTCAGGAGATTAACTTCTTCTGTTCTCATATGGCTCATCAGTTCCTATAGAGTGGGATCTTTCTTCTTATATTTCAGCTGGTTCCTGTAGTAACTCCAGGATGGCGAAAATTCTTCGATCAGCACATTAGCCTGCAGGTTCTCACATATCTTCATGTTCTCACTCAGAACTTCAGCACACAGGTTCTCATAAATATGAACCGGTTTCATGATTGACTTATCATCAATAATCTGAAAACGCATCGATCTTCTTTCCAGCATTGTCAACTGCATACTTGACCTCCAATTTCTCGAAATGATCTTGGTAGATTTGAAGGTGACAAACAAATCGAATAGGGGGTTAGTCATATGATTCAATAGGTGCCCCTTGATCATTTTTTGTCTTTCTCGAATTTTTTTAAGGTAGCCTTATGAACAGACTTACGTTTATCTTTGACTGTTCCATCAAGGGTAGCAGCAGAGGTTTCAAATGCATTGTTCGCTTCAGGTAGGTCAGAGAACAACACATAATCTACTTCTAACTGGTCAAAGAAAAATAGGAGCTTTTGGGACCAACATTTGTAGTCGGTTCCTTCCAGAGGTTTGAGTTTTGAGAGATCTGGGAGAGTTTTGTTAATAGAGAGAGCCATTGATTTGTGTAAGACAGAAAAAATCGCTTTCAAATTGCAAGAAAAGTAGATCTAAATCAGTGGCAAGGGAAATCGAAATCGGAGCTATGCTGTGGGAGTGTTACTGCCTTGAAACAGATTTCGGCTCGACGTCGATGCACTTGTTCTTTCCCTAAGGTTTACACAGCTAGGTTGCTAAATGCGAGCACTCGTGGCCAGAAGCCTAGAATACACAAGATTAAAATTGCTCAAAACAAAGAAGAAAACAGTAGAAAGTGGAGGAGAGGAGAGGAGAGGAGATGCTTGGTGTGATTTGAAGGTGCAGGGAAGCAAGCTATTTATACTATAGAGTGGAGCTGCTAGAGGTGAGAAAAAGAGGAAATGTATGTGGTGTAGACTGAATTATTGGCTGAAAAATAGGGTCACCACTCTTACTGCTAAAAACCAGGGCCACTAGCCGTTAAGGAGAAAAAACGGGAGGAAAATCTGCAAGTGAACGTTGGAGGTTATGCAGCCAACGGACAAAAATATTAAAAGAAAATTTGTCCAAAAAATAAACAGAGAAGGCCCACAGCCCACGCCCACGGCCACATCGCGCCCGAACTAGACGGAGCGGGGAAGCATAGCATGCGCGCATGTGTGGTTTTCACCCTTATCCCCACAACACTATTAAAACCAAGTCCAAAGGAATTCAACAAGCTCAAGAAGGAGGGAATGATAAAAATCCCACAAGGGGCTTCTCATCCTCCTATGTGGGACAACGAGTAGGAATAGAGAAGGCCAGTTTTTGCCATTACTTCCAACAGGATACCATGGGGTTTGGCCTACCAGCTGCCATATGAGCTGCAGTTGCTAAGCTAGGTAATTTAGTCATAGACTTAGATGGAGATGGAAGCTTCATAATTAATGTTCAAGAACTAGCCATAATTCAAGCTGAGAACCTTTCGATCAAAATCGTAGTGCTAAACAACCAACATCTAGGGATGGTAGTGCAACCTGAGGATATATTCTACAAGGAACATCAAGCCTATACATATTTGGGAGACCCCGACATGGTGAAGTTCGCAGGGGCATGTGACATCTTGTGGGAGAGAATAAGAAAGAGGAGCCAACTGAGAGGAGCCATTCAAAAGGATGTTGGAGACTTCGAGGCCTTACTTGTTAGATATTGTGGTTCCCAACCAAGTGCCCTTGCCTATGATCCCAATTCCCAAGTGTTGGAACGTTTGAATACTTATGTCACTAACGTGGCGTCAGGGTTCGATGTACTAATTACCATTTATCCAATTAACTTTCCTCCCAAAGTGGAGTCAACTAAAAGGAGCCATTCAGTATTTGTGGTTTGGCATTGTTACATCTAAAGGCATATCGATTTTTATTGAGTTTTGAGAGTAGTATCTCCTCATGCATTGCCTTTTGTTCCAAAATTACAACTAAAAATTCATAGTAGTTCTTGTGGAAAAGTATTTATAAGAGATGTATTAAAAAAGATGATTTCTAAGTGACTTTTTTAATAATTATGAAGATGATAATAATTTATTTTGAGGCGACTTTTATTAGAAAAATTGTTAGCCACATCACTTTAAAGTTAATGATTAGTCACACCTAAAAGCTCTTAAAAATCATCTAATGGCCTGGTCATTTCATCGGTTGGGCTATTGTTAATGCTCCCAAAATGCTTTCATACAGTAACTGTTACTTGTAAATGGTTATGGCTACTTCCTATCACTCCCAAACACTGTCAACCCTTGCCAAATGCTGCTAATTGCATCCAAATACTAACTATTACTCTACATTCCAAACATTATCAAATCTTTATATTATAAGTATAAGGATGTGTAAAGGGTTGAAATGCCTTAAAATCCTAAATGGAGGTCCCCTGCTGCATCCGGGCAAAACCTGCATCCCACCACTTTCAACTACCAATTGAAATATCCTCATCTATATCTACATTTGTATAGATAAATGTTTTCTCGATAAACCTTATAGATAGATATTTTTTTATCAAATTTTATAAATAAATATTAACAATGTTTTTTTTAAAAAAAAAAAGTAACCTCCACCCACTAGACTCTTTGTGACTACTTGGTGCCATCATGGCTATCCCTGTATCCCACGCTATCAAGAACAACCATAATTGGTACTCTTTTCTTCGCTTCTCTATCACCCTTTCGCCATGATAACTTTATTCTCTCTCATAATTCTCTTTCTTGCATGTAATCACTCCATGGTCATTTAGCTCTCTATTGATGTTCTGTTTCTTTTTTTCTTCATGTAGGTTTTTAATTGTTCTTAGACTGAATATACAATGTGACAGATGCAAACCCAAAGTTAAAATAATGATCAAAAAATTGATCTTTCTCATAGAGCACAATAAAGAAGATTTTGTGCCATTGTAATTTGCACTACAACTACAAGTATGATATCTACATAATATTTTCCTTCTTATTTCTATGTCTTTTATCTATATGTTCTATGGCTCGTGTTTCTTTCAGTAAATTTTTTTAGTATGCAGTGGCAAAATAATTTTCAGTAAATTTTTTAGTATGTATTGGCAAAATAATGTAGGTAAAGGATTTCAAACTTCTTTATTTAAAAACAGTTCATACGTTTATTTCGAATTAAATGCAAATAAATTTGTGTCGAGATGATCATATTGAAGAGAAACATATAGGGTCATGGCAAGAGCTCTTTTTTTTTTTTTTAAATAGAGTGGGAGTTGAGGTGAAGAATTCATGATTGTTTGCCAAAGGGGAGCGGAGGATTAGCGAGCTAGGGGGGAAACAGAGAGAACAAATTGGTGGGAGATCAAGGACAGACCAATTGGGGTCGGCGGTTGGACGCAAAAGTGGTACTAGGGGTGAGCAACATGCAGCGAGGCCAAGTGAAGATATTAATCAACAACAACAACGACAACAACTCCCTGTGTGGGTTCTGCTTTCGCGAGGCTTGGGGAGATCCAGTTGTAGGCAACTTTACCTCTACCGGCATTTTTACCCGTAGAGAGGCTGGTTCCAAGAGACCCACGAAAAGAGTTTTGTGAAAATAATTTATATAAGAAAAGTGAAGATATTAATCGTGAGAGTTTATTCCCATTTCAGGAGATTATGAAGAGGAAAAGGGTTGCATCATTGTGCTCAAAAAGTAATTAAGAAGAAACATTTATGGTGGGTTCAGCTTTTGAAAATGAACATCGAACCAGAGATTGGAACATGCTGAAGAATCAATGAATTTACGATGACGAGGAATCAATGAGTTTTGGTTTTCGGAGGAGGCATAGTCTCATGTTGAATATGTAAGATTTTAATGTGATAACATTATAAATATGTTACTTTCGAGGTAAGTATGTGTTTCCATATTCTACTGGTTAATAAAATTATTACGTGAAAGAAACTAATGCACATTGAGCGTTGCAATCACAGAGGCTTTCACATTTGTCCTTAGAGTTTATGATCATGCTTATTATGAGTTACAAATTAACTTATATGTCCTACTACTAGGGAGGAAAAAACATTATTATATGACAAATTATTTTCAAATATAATGATGAGAATTGGATCGATTCTTTTTATTTTGACTTTTAGTTTACATTTGTAAAATGCGGTGTAGGACTTCATTAGATTTATGTTTAGAGATATTTTGTAATTATGTTCAGATTTATGTTTAGAGATACTTTTATAACAGGACATTCATATTTTATGTAAACAAAAATATTTGTTGATTGTTACCCTTTTGACACCCTGTGTATAAATACGGACAAAAACTAGTGCTTCCAAATGTTCACCACTAAACCTAACAACTCTCAACCGCTCCCACTAACTGCCAAACACTAATTTGAACGTTGAAAGGAATTGGAAAGATTTCATTGCACCATATCTTTTGTGTAAAATGGCCTTATCACGGAACTTGTAAAAAAATTTCGACATTAGTAATGAGGAGTGCTAGATAGTAGAATATGTCATAATATAGAAATGTTGGTAACTCCATGTTATTGTACAGTAATTATCCCTTGCCAGAAACAGTGATTTTTTTGGGGTAGTAATTACTTGTGGTTACTATTTACTGATAATTACAAGGTGATTATATGTATAATATATTTTGCGGTAAGATATTTTTTAAGGGCATTATGCCTTAATCTAATTTAATATTTTATTTTTAATAAAATAATTAAGTTTTTAATAATTAGAATTAATTATTAATTGTAAAGCTTTAACATTTATTAACTACGTCGATGGATATAAAATCATGCCATAGTTGGATCAAGCCTTCCCACAAAGTATGTATTATGCATGAAATTTTACGAAATAAAAAATTACAATCTAAAGTTACTTTCATATTATTTATAAGTTATAACCCTCTTCCATTATTTAATTATACATTTTTTCAATTTAATTACGTAATACTATAATTTTTAATTCTAAATACGGCACTTGTGTTTTTAATTCTAAATACGGCACTTGTGAGGTGTTTTGTTGAAAGATAATTATCATCTTGCTTGAGATAAAGGTGACCATTAAATTTTCAGGTGACATTATTGTATAATACGGGTTGACTATTCTCTTGATAGTGGGTGACTATATCATTCATTATGTGATGACTTATAGTTGATAGGGTTGACTATTAAAATAGAGGATGTAACTACAATACATAACAAAAAAGGTGCGTACTATTACAGTCACAAAGGGTGAGCAATATTTTACCAACTCGATCATTTAGGGACAATACATAGATGACCACTACCTAAAAAATTATATATAGCGGTGACCATTAATCAAAATGGGGAAGACCACTAGTTAATTATGAAGTGAATACTATCCACAACATGGGCAACTATTACGATAAATGAGGGTAGCTATATTGCTTGCTATAAATTACTATTATTGTTGATAGAATTGACTATTAAAATTATATTACATGACTATCTCTAATGGGTGCATATCAAGAGGTCATTAATCATGTCATATATTATGTCATCATATCATATATCATATATATAATATAAAAGTGAATGGTATGAATAGGTTAATGGTAGATTTACAAATGTCACAGTACTATTGGCCATCTTTTTTTAAAAAAAAAATCTTTAATCCCAGTGTCATAATAATAAGCATTTAATGCGCTCTTTTAATACTAAAATTTAAAAGTTAAAAATAGTTATAACAAATAGTTTTGAGACGTTAAAAATGTCTCCCACAATATGGTATAAAATAATTAAATTATTAATAAATTATTATAATTATTTTTAGGTAGCACGCATATATGAGTCGCATAATTAAAATAAAAGAAAATCATAAATTCACTTCTCTATTTAACACAACTATTTATAGATTATATGATCATTTTTGTTAGTATTTTTCTAGAATTTATGGAAAATATGATATTAAAATCCTGAATCAAGAATATTAAATATATGATGTGAAAAATAATAAACTATTATAATTTTAGTAACTATTATAATTTTATTTATGTTTATTTTGAAATTTTATTTGTTTCTATAATTGTTTTGTGTAGTAAGGCATCTTAGATGTCAACATGATTAAAAAAAATAATTTATTATTATTAAATATATATTAATTAAAACCAATGCGAAGCATAGGATTCACCTAATCTATCTATATAAACATATCTAAAATTGAGTGATTTCATGTACTTTTGCCAAGTGTCTTAACTTTAATAGTTAGGGTATTAACTTTGTGCAACTCATTGACTTTTAGCTTGCATTAATTCTTTTTTTATTTTTTTATATACTTTAAAATACCTTTCATCTTCTCTCTAGTCAATTATTGAGAAACTGAAAAAGCAAAACATTCATAAACCTAAAAAAATCAACAGATAAAAATTTATTTAACTATGACTTCATATGCTTTTGTCAAGTGTTTTAACTTTAATGGTTAGGATATTAACTTTATATAGATCATTTTAATTTTTAGCTTGCATTAATTCTTTTTTTATTTTTTTATACACTCTGAAATATCTTTTATCTTCTCCCTAATCAATTATTGAAAAAGTGACATATTCATGAACCTAAAAAAATTAACAAGTAAAAAATTATTTAACTAATACAAAAACCTCAACAATAAAAGCAACATCTTACGTTTTATAATTTTAAATATTAATATATTATCTAGCTCAATCTTTGCATTGTAAGGGCAATAATTCTAGTGTAAATGTATAAGTGAATACTACAGACAATGTGGGTTACGTGACTAACGATTATATAACAAATGAGAGCAGCTATCGCTGGCTACAAATTACGTTAATTATTGATAGAATTGACTATTAAGATTATATGATGTGACTATATGTAATAAGTATGTTACAAGACGTCATTACTATATATGGCCATAAAGAACAATTATAATAAGTAAAATGATAAGTGTCTTATTACAAGACACTTTTTAAGTGTCTTGTTTTTATTTAAAATATATATTATATGTATTAAATTGGGAAAAAACGATTTGTTTGAAAAGTGAAAAGATGTCAAAATTTATAAATTGTGTAAAATCATCATTTTATACATAATCTTTTATATTTACAAAATTACACATATGATATGCCTTCGTAGAGGAGGTTGATCTGATTAGGATGTCAATTTGTATTTGTTAGCATAATCGACGAGTATGAGAGCTTTATAAATCATAATAAGCTGTAATTATTAAAAATTTGGTGATTTTAAATCGTAAAATAGATTACTTTGAGTTAAGATAAGACATTTAAGAGTGTCTCGTAACAAGACACATATCATTACCCTTATAATAATTGTAGCGAGATGACTATGAACTAGGATTAGAAGTCATTGGTTGTATTTAATAAGAATTAACAATTGTAGACTCAATTTGTTACTTTAAAAGCTCACAAGGCTAACAACAACATGGGAGACAAATGTACCAATAAGCTGCTATATATAACAACATTAACATATATGACAACTTATTAACAAATATTATATAAAAATAAGACTACTATTTACGAAAATAGGGTTACTATTAATCAAAATAGGTTAACTGTTTACAAAGTAAGACACGCACTGACTATGATACATGAGAAGAAATCAGTTGAATTTTTTTTTTTTCCCTCGTATGTAGAAATTAATAAATATTTAACTAACCACAATTTCCTTGTGTAACCCGAAAATTAAATTTTTGTCAAAAAAGGGGAAAAACTTTATGTGACATGACTGTATGTAATAGGTGCATACAAAGCGGTCATTAGTCACGATTATGTATGTATAAGTGAGTACTACACACAATGTGGCCTCACGGCTATCAATTATAATAAATGAGGGTAACTATCGCTAGCTACAAATTACGTTTATTATTAGTATAGATCTGTGTTGTCCACGGAGCATATTAATTTTCAATTTTTTAAAAATAATATTGTACTTGTATTTTTTTTATTGTGTTTGAAGTAATAAATTATAACAATAACTCCTTGAAAGGATATTTTAAATTTTGTTGTCGCAATATGTGTATGATTTCTTAACCCCCCCCAAAAAAAACCCTATTAACATAGATAATGTATTTCATTGTTCAAGAAAATGTATAAAATAGCACACTAAATTTAAAAAAAACTTTAATGATATCAACAATGTTTACAAAGTAATCTTAAATTTAGTTAATTTTGTGAATAACATACATGGATAATAAAAGTAGAAAGTGGTTTCAAAAACTATTCATGAAAGCTAATGTACTCCCTCCAATATTAGTTCATAACCCGATAGATCAAATTATGTCGTTTTACTTACAAAAATTTCTCTTGAAAAAAATAAATGGATAACAATTTCATATACAATTGAGACTAATAATTTTGGAAAACCTAAAATGTTAAAAGATAAGGTCTAAACACCAATAATACAGTCTACAATGACTCATGTAATGCTAAATATAAATAATCCAAATGTTAGATTGTTAGAAGCTATTTTTAAATGTTCAATTATTAGCATGCAAACCCCCAAAGTTCGGATTATTCACATCCAAACTAACCCTAAAAGATATAATCTAGATTTATCTTTTAATATGGGCAATGAATAAAAACATATGAATATATTGTCATCATGACAAATGCCATGAAGAGTAGCACGAAAATTCAATATACATAAATTTTGAGACTAATAAATTTCTTACAATTCCTATACAAATTTCTTAAATAGAACCGAGATTTGCACAACTAAAATTGAATGGTATTTTTATCTTTTAAAGTCAAAACCCAAGCATATTTTCTTGCTAAAAATGTCCATTAATATTTAATACATAAGAATTGATAATTCAACAAGAAGACCCTTCCAGAACTATTTCACGTTGGACGAGATGGTCATACCAAGTAGTTTGGCATATAGAGCGTCCACCACTTTTAATGTGAGACAAATTACTAATTTACAGTCTATAAGTTAGAAACAAAAGATGATTAATATCCTCTAAAAATATTCCACAATTAGCATGTCAGTGCCATTTACATATAGGAGAAAACATCCAGTCTTTTTCTAGATTAATCTCATCTAAGAGCTTACTTCACACTAACTTCATGCCAAATCAAACTACCTTCACTTAGGCACCTGAGCGGACCAAACATAAATTATAATTTGTCCTGTACATGAGTATTATGATTTGTTGATACCTAACTATATCATGTATAGAACTAAACAACCTCATAAACATACCTATTTTTTTTATAACTTGATTAATATCATGACGAAGAAGTGGAAGATATGCACAATTATTTCCATAGGAGTAAATTAACATTCAATAACGAATTAACGGTGGTGATTTGTTGATTTCTACCATGAAAAAGAAAGTCAAAGTCTTATTCACTATTAGTAAACAAAATCATACACAACGATTGTCCCAGAATAGAATGATCTACGTTGTTTTGAGAACACATAACACTGTAAATAGCAAAGAGTGTTATTTGGTATAGGGGATATTGAGTACACCTCTGCTTCTTGCAAGCATCAGTCAATTGGATAGTGATGACTTCTTCATCATTCCTCATGTTGATTCAACATAAATAAACCTAAAAACATTCAACTAAGTCAAATGAAGGCATTTCATAAAAATGGGGTGAAATGTTCAAATTCACATGAGAAGAGGGGGGTGAGCGGATTTCATTATAGTTGGGATAAAATCGTTTAGAATGACTACATTTATAACTCCATCATTGGAGCACAAAAACACTTAAATTTTTCAAACATATTCAAACCTCATAGATCACATACAGAATTGAATTTATCTATATATAAGGGAGACAAATAGCATCAAATTAGCTTTTGAACCACCACCATGTTAAGAGACTTCACATATATTAATGGCATCCACTTATGCAACTAAATCAGCGTAATTATCAAACTTAACCTCTCATTCACAAATCATATGGCATTAAGCCAAAGAAATAGACAGATAATATATCAAGCACAGGTGGAGAAGCCAATTCCAGTGAGATTTAAATATAAGGAGGCTATAACCATAAGAAAGATTAGAGTTTCTTGAATTAAGTGATTTCCTTTTTTAAAAAAAAAAAGCCAGCAAGGGAGGCAGGTGTTCACAAAAAGAAAAGAATAAATTTCCCCTAGGTATATAGAAGTCATCAAAAGGATTTAGTTTAGCACTATGCACAGTGCAGTATCTCTTTCTACGTCTACACCCCCTTCTCCTAGGTCTTCTCAATGCTTAGAGAAACCCATACCCCATGACTACCCCTCCCCAAGTCCTCTCTCCACCTGCCTCCACTCAGTGCCCATATTACCTAAAAACCATACACTAATTATCCAGTCAACCAAAAATCTAAAATTAATTAAAAGCAAATTTTGAACCAATTATCAATAACATAAGGTAAGGACTCCACATCCAAATTCAAAATTAGTAAAAGTAAAAATGATCATTCAATTATCAAGAAAAATTAATCAATGTCTAAGTAAAAACATGAAATAAACAAAACAAATAAAAAGATGAACAGAAATTGTTTTCCATTTATTGTACACCAAACCCCAAACCAACGAACTAAATCTAAACCTAGTCTAGACTAAAAAATAATAAAAATTCAACATCTTAAATCGATTATCATAGACAACAAAGAATCCAGAATCATGAGCCAGTGACGAACCTAAAGTGAATACACCAAAATCATGAACCAATTGTCAAATTATCATCAAATTAAAAAAACATAATGATGGAAGGAGAAAGAGATACTTCACATGTACCCAGATTTCATTATTTTAAGTATAGTCAAAATTCCTTATGGATAAACAAATTGAAAGTCAAAATAACCCTAAGCGATGAAAAGATTGAAGCTAAAACACAAATTCTTACAATGA
>NCQS01075076.1:5995-17753 GCA_002740445.1 Pachycereus pringlei
TTTTTTGCAAAGCTTGGTTTTGTGCTCATTCCACCATCTGATCTTATAGATTCGGACAACTGACAGGGAAAAAGAGTTAGGAAGATAATTTTTGTATCTGTAATCCCCTCTAAGCAATGTTAAAGTTTCTGAAAAATTGAACTTCTTTTGTATAGGTATCATAAGCAAGGGTATTTGTGATCCAAAAGTCCCATTCATCCTTGGCTTTATAGGGTGGGATAGAGGAAGGACAATTGAACATGGTCCACTAATGATAGATCCGAATGGGAAATGTGAATGGGGCTTTGTCATGAAAGTTAAAAAACCATGAATGAATTTCTTACTTGTGGAAGAAAGCTTTAAACCAGGCCATGCGGTAGTTAATGTAATTGTAGGTTGCTAGTTCAAACAGAACAGATAATTGTCTAGCTTGAAAAAGATTTTTCCATTGTTAGAAATTCATAACGTTTTTTATGATACATTTTGAATACATAATGTAGGAAGGATTGTCGTTGTCTATGGTATGAGTAATATCAACAGACTGGGTGTCAATGAGAACGAGTTCGTAAATTATCCGGTTTTTGGTGGATGGTCACAAAGGTAAGGAGAGTCACCCAAACTTCTTTAGACTAAATTTAGAATAAGATGATTTGTAGGGGCAATTTTGTAGCTAGTAAGAAAAAGATGTTCAGTATATCGGGCAAAGTAATTGTGACATGAATTTTTTGTAGGAGAATTTATGACAGCAGTTTTATAAGATAATTAAGGGAAATCTGCTAGTGGTAAAAAGGTGTTTTTTGTAGGAACGATTTGTAGTTATTGGGCTTTTGTATACCTTTGCCTTTGCTCTTTTTGCTCGTTGTGAAATCTACATAGTATGTAATTTTGTCATTATGTTGTTGCAAAAATTCTCATGCAATGAAATCTGGTAAGGAATTGTTCTCTACTTTGATAAATTCAATTTCAAAATCAAGGGAAGATAAAATAGCTTGCCATCGGACAAAAATTTGTTTTGAAACTAAATTCTTAACATCTTTTTGTAAAACCTCTTTTGCTAATTCACAATGAATTCTAAGAAGAAAATTTTTGTAAAATAGATCATCTTGGAATTTAGGAATAGAAAGAACAACAGATAAAATTTCTCTTTTGATAGTAGAATAATTTTGTTATGGACTGAGCGAAATGCCATAATGATATCTAACTAATTGTTCGTTATCATACATCTATTTATTATTTAAGGATTCCTCCATAACCTTTATCAGATGCATCTATCTCAACTATCATAAATGCGGAGGGATGAAGGGTACCTAAACATGGTAATGACTCAACCTTTTGTTTAATTTGTCTAATGACGTCAGTGTGTATATCAGACCAGCATTCAGGGTTTTGCCTAAGTCTTCTATACAGGAGAGCACACAATTGCCTAAGTTTAGGAAAAAAATCATAAATGTAATTAAGGCAACCAAGAAATCTTTGCAACTATTTCTTGTCCTTAATAACATTTGGAAATTTGTTTGCAAAGGCGAGTGATCTAACAATGGTTTTAATAGTCCCTTAAAAGACATCATGCCTGAGAAATCTAATTTGTGTTTTGAATAAAACCATTTTTGAAGCAGAAACAGCAATTCTGTTTCTTTCAGTAACATTCAAAAATACATGTAAATGTTTAAATTGTTGATTTCGCTTTAACTATAAGAGATTGACTTGTTTATAGATAGAAGAGCTTTATAAAAGCAAAACTTCACGCTGTTTAGCAGTAGAAAGAAAATTGGAAGAGGTTTGCTTGCCAAGAATCTTGTTATGAACACCGAATTCATTAAATAAAATGGATACATTTGTGTTAAAAAGGGAGTTTTGAGAATTAGGTCATGAGTAATATTTTGAACTATCAAAAATATATTTTTGAAACAATAATCATTATTTTGAATACAACCTTTATTAAGCTCATATTTGATGTTCAAAGGCTCTCCATTGGTGCTGCATAATTGTTCTTTTGTTCTTTCAAAATACTAAGTTGGTATGATTCCTTCTCTTATGCAGTTTTGATTAGCTCCAATGTCAATGAGAGCTATTGCATTTGTAGACAAATCATTGACTACTATTCTGACAATAGAATACCACTTTTGAAAGGTAACTTGAGATACGGCATGAAGAAACTGTTCTTCTGAGACTTCATTTTCAGGAACATTTTAATACTTTAAAGATTGTCTAGAATTTTGGAGGAACTCGGAATTTGTGTTTCCAGGATGGAGAGTTTTATCTAGAGTTCTAGATCAGTACCTTTGAGATTAATAATCTCTTTTCTAAGATCTCAAACTTGAGCTTTCAGCTTGTTGATTTCAATTTGGATGTCTTTTGTAATGAGTTGCTGGAAAGGATTTGGTATTGGACATTTTTAAAATAGCTTGGTTAAGCTGGGAGTTTTTATATCAAACTTAATGACTTTCTTCTCTTCTTCAAGAATTAAGTCTTTAAGCTTGCTCAGGTACTCCTTTTTTATGTCATCATCAGAAATCTTTCCTACTAGGTCAAGTAGGAATTCTTTCTGATTTATGTTTGTAATAACGTTGATTGCATTGATGGGAGAAGAATCATAGTCGGACTCTTCTTCTTTAGAGTTTTGATTGTAATCAACATAATTGTTTGTGTCAGATGAGTTTTGCGCTATGACAGCTAGAAGCTTCTTTTGGAGTTTAGGCTGATCAGTAAATAACTCATTGATCTTCTTTTCTGCTTTACACTGAAAGGCCTATTGACCTGATTTACTGCATTGTAACAAACGACTTGTTTTTTCCTAGCCTTCTTCTTTCTAGAAGAGGTTGGTTTGAGATTTGAAGTTGGAGGTGAAATGTTTGAGGGCTGATTTGTAGTTTTGAATCTTTTGCTAATCGCTTTCTTAGCTCATTTAGCTTTGGAAAAATTAGCTTCTATTTTTATAATGCCAAATGCTTCACAGAAAGTTCCCATTTCCTTTCTGGATTGGGCTTTTTTTCATCCATATTTAGCTTGAATTTTGAGTCCATTGCAAAGGATAAGCCCTTCACTTTTGACAACACCAAAGATCATACCAAATGTAAGAAGATGGAAAGGGATATCATCAGTCCCACAATGTTGTCTGAGTTTTGAGAGAATTCCTTCTCCAAACAACTTTGGTAGGCCTACAATGAATCGCTCTTTCCAGAAACTTTGCATGCCATCCGCTCGCTTTAAGACATTAGTAAAGAATACATCTTTATGCCATCTATAATCAGTGAGCATTGGGCATCTTAGGTTGATAAAGACAGTTTTGGCTGTAGCTTATCCTTCTTGAGGATTGTCGATGAAATGAAGAGTGATAGTATAAATTGGGTTTTCATACGCATCTTGGATATGTTCACCATGTTCATCTAGTTATTTTATACTGTGATTGAGAATAGCTAACCTTACTTCAAAGGTGGGATAGTTGTCCCACCAATTCTGTAATTCTCCAGAGAAACCTAGGACAATTATGGTAGCTACATTTTTATTTAAATATCAATTGACATTGTAGGCAGCAGCTGCTATTCCCGTTTCTTCAATGATAGATAGCACGTCATGCTCTGATGTGCCATCAATGTTCCAGCCAAAGATAGATTAGCCGTTGTAGTTTCTATCAGTGATTTGGCATCTTTGTTCATATTGGATATCTAGAGGAGTAGGCCTAAGATAATAATTCCTAGTTCTAGCATTTCTCCAGTTATTGATTTTGTTAAGAGTGAGAGGTTCTTCTTCTTCTTTGAACGTGAAAAGTAGCGATGACTTCTTCTTGGTTACTACTACTAGTAACAGCTTCTTCATCTGTTGGCGAAGGCATGCTATCATTTTGTTGGTAAGTTTTGTCAAGGCAGGTGAGAGCCTTATTTTTTTTCAAGATGTCTAGATCTTTGATTTGCTCATAAATTGTACAAACTATATCCAAATTTGGGCATTTCAATTTGGACAAAGTCTCAACGTTTGCTTTGGGGATACTGTCTAATTTGACAAATGGTTTGGAAATACTTTAGATAAAGGGAAACGGTTTGGCACTAGTGCTGTCAACTTCTTTTTTGGTATCAGTTTTTGCAGAAAGTTGGTTCAATTATTCTGCAATAGTATTAAGGATGGCGTTTGTGTAATTGGCTTGCTCATGAACTTTTTTTAGATCACTAAGTTGGACAGTGCCAGTATCTATTCCCTCCCGGTCACTTTTGTAAGGAAAAACATGAACAGTCTTTTCCTTGACAAAAAGCTTTATAAGCTCGTAAGTCGAAGGATGGATGGAGACCATATTTTTACCATCAGCTAGATGCCATAGTTTTGAAAGGCTGGTTTTGAACGTTTATACTTAGAAGCGTACAAACATCATTTAAACCCTTTTTTGACATAAATGTAAGAAACCAAAGAAAAAAGGGATGTTAACTCCAAGCTTTTGCATGTCAACTATCCATTCCTTTTTGACTTGTTCTCTAAGGTTTCTATTAATTTGTCAAACCATTAGCGCTTGCAAGCATTATTGGTGGAGTAATAATCTTCCTTAAGGCAAGGCCAATCAATTGCAAAATCTATTCTTGTGATGACATTGCATCCATATCTTGTTCCTGATGAAGAATAAGATGGAGGATAATTGATAACGGGTTCTGGTATGGGTGACCTGAACTGAAATTTTTGTGGTTCTTATGAAGGGATACTTCTTTTTGAGTGAAAATCGAAAAATGATTTTATACTAGCAAAAGTACTGGGGAGATTTGTAGGTTCACGAAAAGAGTGAAATCGTAAGAGAACTCAGCCCTTAGGTTCTTCTATTATTTGCTCAATATTGTTCATTTGTTTAGCTTTGCCATGAGAAGCAAATTGGGCGTCTTCTAGCTCAATAGCTTCTGGAATTGTTACTTCATTCCATTTCAAAAGTTTTGGAGTAAAAACTTGAGGTTTATCATCCTCAATTTGAAGTAAAATGGTTTCTTTTGAATTTGAAGGTAAATGATTCAAAAATTTTGTATTGGGGTTTATAGACATCAATCGAAAATAGGCACAGTACATAATTGCAAAGTTTTTGATGTCATAAAACTCATTGCCTTCAATATGCACATCAAGCTTCAAGGTTTTAGGTGTCATGGAACATAAAAGATCAACACAGAAGTCTGGATAGCAATTGAAGAAAATTAGTCCGTTACGTATATTGGTGTTAATCATGGCTAATAGAGACGATTTGTATTTTTTTAATCTTTTGTCTCTTAAAGCCATATAGATAGGTGTGTTAATACCTTTTCTTATAAAAGGTTTAATAGCAACGTGTACTAATCCAATATGCATAAAACAGAATTTATCCTTTAAATGTATCAGAATAGCTTTTGGTTTGATGAAAGAAATAGTTTGTTGTCCATTTTGTAGACTCATGATTTCTTTATGAGTTTTGATTGAAAAGGCAGTTTGAAAGCTAAATGTACCACCTTTGTAAATAGTCTCTATACTAACTTTGGGAATATCCCAATTGTGAAAATTGTAAGGAGATGGGGCCCTAATAAGGTTATTTATTCTAATCTCATTACTGTTAACTATATCACTGCTATGGCTATCTATTTTAAAAGATAATAACTTCCTAAACTTACTAGCCATCTTCTATGCATAAGCAATGATGATAAAAGTCTAGATGCGCAGAACAAATTAAAGGCGGGACCATGGGGATCACTTACCTCGACCACCTTAACAGACTGACCAATGGCTGACCAACGGCTGACCAACACTTTATTAAACAAATGCTTAAAACACACAAAAGAAAACATACAGAAATTAAGGACTTAAAAGAAAACTAAGAGAACTTATAGATACTTTTGTAATAATAGTAACTTATAAATTGTCGACTTGAAAGTTGTAGAGGGATTTGTAAAATGAAGAGAGTAAAGAATATTCTAAGATGAGAGAGAGAACATTTCTCCTTTTTGTTGCTGTAATTTTCTAATGCCTTCTTCCAAATGAAATGTCTGCCTTGTAAAGAGCTGAAAGCAGCTCAATCATAGAGGCAAAATGATGCTCAATTATCTTCTTTTGTCATGCGCCGAAAGTTAGGTTGCATTTGTCAAAAGATAGTAGCTTTACTCTATAGATCTTTTGAAAATTTTATCCATATAGCTATTCATGAAAAGTAATTGTCGGTACTGTAGATGAATAGTGCATTGTCGACAAACTATAGTGAACAGTGCTCGCCGACAGTTTTGACTTCACCTACAAAAGAAAGATTTTTGTTAAGACAATGACCCTAATTTTTGCCAAAGGTCAAGACCTTTGCGTGCTCTTTTCTTTCATCTTTATTTTGTTTCGTCACAAATCATAAGGATCCTGAGTGTCCTATAGATCACAGATCCTTGGTTTTCTAGCTGACTCTGCTGAACTTGAATGGGCACCTGAGTTGTTCTTGTCAAGGAGCTTTTGTAAAAATATTTGTCACATAGCAGGGTCATCCTTGAGTACTTCGAGGATAACTCTCTATTTTGTATGAGACCTTTAGTCTATTAATATTGCAAGTAATCTTATAAAAATTTGTATCCTAACCCGTCTTTTGTGTGAATAAGGCAGGAAGTGTCAAATTGTATGGAATACCAAAGAGGTATTAGAACATGAAAATTGCTTTGGCCAAAAGGGCAAAGATGAAGAGTAGGGAAGATTTTTGAGCCAAATTGGAAAATATGAGGTTCAAAAGTTATCCAATATTCAAATTATTTGTGGAAAAATCTAAACATTTCAATGTATCTAGTGGGCATAATGATGAGTGCTGGATGATTATTAACATCTTGCACAAGTGTTTGATAGGCTTTAATAATTTTGAGGTAATGGTAAAAAGGTATTTCTACGAAAACATACCATTTTTGGTAGTCGATAAAAATTGCATGTTCATTGTGTCTGGGCCCAAAAAAGGAGGTATAGTAGAGTTTGTGGTCATGAAGGTAAAAAAGAAGAGGTTTATATGGGTAGTTTGTAATTTGGGATGAGAAGAGATTTTGTTCAACTGCGCAACTATCTTTGTCGTTCATGGTGAATCCTGCATAGAAAGAATTTTGTCACTCTTTCCTTATAAAAAGTCTCTTATAAGGAAATATAGTAAGGAATTGTTCTCTCCTTTGATAAATTCAATTTCAAAATCAAAGGAAGATAAAATAGCTTCCCATCTGGAAAAAAATTGTTTCAAAACTAAATTCTTAACATCCTTTTGTAAAACATCTTTTGCTGATTTGAAATCAATTCTAAGAAGGAATTTTTTGTAAAATAGATCATCCTGGAATTTAAAAATACAAAGAACGACAGATAAAATTTCTCTTTTAATAGTAGAATAATTTTGTTACAGTCCGAGCCAGATACCAGAATATTACCTAACTAACTATTCTTTGTCATGCATTCTTTGTTTAAGGATTCCTCCATAACCTTTATAAGATGCATCTGTTTCAACTATCCTAAATGCAGAGGGATGAGCAATACCTAGGCATGGCAAAGAGTCAATCTTTTAGTTGATTTGTCTAACTATGTTAGTGTGTATATCAGACCAGGGTTCAAGACTTTTCCTAAGCCTTTTATGCAGGGGAGCACACAATTGTCGTAGATGAGGGAAGAAATCATAAATGTAATTAAGGCAACTAAGAAATCTTTGCAACTATTTCTTGTCCTTAGTAACATCTGAAAATTTGTTTGCAAAGGCAAGTGACCTGACAATGGGTTTAATAGTCCCTTGAAAGATATCATGCCTGAGAAATCTAGTTTGTGTTTCGAATTGAACCATTTTTGAAGTAGAAACAGCTAGTCCATTTCTTTCAGTAATGTTTAAAAATGTCTGTAAACATTTAAAATATTGATCAATAGTTTTGGAAAATACTAACACATCATTAATGTAAACAATGATGAAAGAAGTGTAAGGGTTAAAAATGTCATTCATAATGTTTTGAAATTCAGGAGGAGCATTTTTCAAACCAAAGTGCATTACATTCCATTCGTAATGTCCAAATGATACTATGAATGCTGTTTTGTAGCGCTTAGATTCCGTAATCTGAATTTGCCAAAAACCTGACTTTATATCGACTTTTGAAAATATTTTGGCCTCAAATAATCGATTTAAAGGATCTCTTTTGTTTGGGATAGGATAACAAATCCATTGTAATACTTTGTTTAAAGGCCTATAGTTAATAGCCAGCATAGGAACTCCTCATCCTCTTAAACAGCGTTATTAACATAGAATGCAGCACAGCTCCAAAGAGATTTTAAAGGTTGAATAAGCCTTTTCTTAAGAAGATTTTGAATTTTCTTTTTTGCAGAAATCAAGGAGTTCAGAATTCATTTGAGTCCGTTTGGCTTTGGCAGGAATGTTTTGTTCATCAAAATCCTTTTCGTAGGGAAGAGATATAATATGCTTCTTTCTTTCGCAGAATGCACTTGGAAGATCTGAGCATATTTTTCTCTTAAAAGCTTGTTCAAGGTCAAGGATTTTTTATTGAATAGAAGGACTTTGCAGTTGTTCTTCAATTCTTTTATAAGAGATTTCTTCTTGTAAATGGGAAATTTGATTTTGTTTTAGTTGTAAGAGATTAACCTGTTTATATATAGAAGAGTTTTGTAAAAGCAAAACTTCATACTGTTTAGCAGCGCAAAGAAAATTGAAAGAGATTTGTTTGCTAAGAATCTTGGTATGAACACCAGATTCATTAACATAAAATGGGTAGACTTAGGTTAAAAATGGAGTTCTAAGAATTACGTCATGAGTAATGTTTTGAAGAATTAAAAATATATTTTTGAAATAGTAATCATTATTTTGAATATAACCTTTATTAAGCTTATATTTGATCTTCAAAGGTTCTCCATTGGAGCTGCATAATTGTTTTTTCATTCTTTCACAATACTTAGTAGGTATGATTCCTTCTCTTATGTAGTTTTAATTAACTCTGCTGTCAATGAGAGCTGTTGCATTTGTAGAGAATTCATTGACTACTATTTTGACAATAGAATACCACTTTTGAAGGGTAACTTGAGATATGGTATGAAGAAATTGTTCTTCTGAGACTTCATTTTTAGGAACATTTTCAATATTTAGAAGATTGTTTGGAATTTTGAAGGAACTCAGAATTTATGTTTCCATGATGGAGAGTTTTGTCTAGAGTTCTAGATCAGTAGCTTTGAGATTAATAATCTCTTGTTTAAGATCTCAAACTTGAGCTTTCGACTCGTTGACTTTAATTTGGATGCCTTGTGTAGTGAGTTGCTGGAAAGGATTTGGTATTAGATATTTTTGAAATATCTTGGTTAAGCTGGGAGGTTCTATATCAAACTTAACGACTTTCTTTTCTTCTTCAAGAATTAAGTCTTTGAGCTTACTCAAATACTCCTTTTTTGTGTCATCATTAGAAATCTTTTCTATTAGGTCAAGTGGGAATTCTTTCTGATTTTTGTTTGTAATAAATGTTAATTGCTTTGATGGGAGAAGAATCATAGTCGGATACTTATTCCTTAAAGTTTTGATAGTAATCAACGTTATTGTCTTTTTCGAATGAGTTTTGTGCTATGACAGCTAGAAGCTTCTTTTGGAGTTTAGGCTGATCAGCAAATAACTCATTGATCGTCTTTTCCATTTTGCACTGAAAGGCTCTGTGACCTGGTTTGCTGCATTATCACAAACAACTTGTTTTCCCCTGGCCTTCTTTCTAGAAGAGGTAGGTTTGGGATTGGAAGCTGGAGGCAACATGTTCGAGGGCTAATTTGTACTTTTGAATCTTTCGCATACAGTTTTCTTAGCTCGTTTAGCTTTGAGAGGAGGAGCTTCTATTTTTGTAATGTCAAATGCTTCGCAGAAAGTTCCCATTTCCTTTCTGCATTGGGCCTTTTCTAATCCATATTTAGCTTGAATTTTGAGTTCATCACAAAGGATAGACCCTGCACTTTTGACAATTCCGAAGATCATACCAAATGTAAGAAGATGGAAAAGGACATCATCAGCCCAATAATGTTGTCTGAGTTTTGAGAGAATTCTTTCTCCAAACAACTTTGGTAGGCCTACAATGAATCGCTCTTTCCAGAAACTTTGCATGCCATCCTCTCTCTTTAAGACATTAGTAAAGAATACATCTTTATACCATATGTAATCAGTGAGAGTTGGGCATCTTAGGTTGATTAGGACAGTTTGGCTGCGGCTTGTCCTTCTTGAGGATTGCTAATGAAATGAAGAGTCATGGTACGAATTAGGGTTTCATACGCATCTTGGATATGTTCACCATGTTCATCCAATTCTTCTGTAGTGTGATTAAGAGTGGCTAACCTTTCTTTAAAGGTATGATAATTGTCCCACTAGTTCTTTAATTGTGCAGAGAAACCTAGGACAATTATGGTAGCTACATTTTTGTTAGAATATCCATTGACTTTGTAGGCAGCAGTTGCTATTCCCATTTCTTCAATGGTAAATATCACTTCATGCTCTGATTTGCCATTAATGTTCCAGTCACAGATAGATTGACCATCGTAGTTTCTATCTGTGACTTGTCCTCTTTCTTCATATTGGATATCTGGAGGAGTAGGCCTAGGATAATAATTCCTTGTTCTAGCACTTCTCTAGTTATTGATTTTGTTAAGAGCGAGAGGCTTTTCTTCTTCTTTAAAGGTTTTGTGGATAGTAGCTATGATCTTTTCTTGGTCACTACTACTGGTAACAGCTTCTTCATATGTTGAAGAAGGCGTGCTGTCATTTTGTTGGCAAGTTTTGTCAAAGCAGGTGAGAGCCTTATTTTTGGCAGAGATATCGAGATCTTTGATTTTCTTAGACATGGTATGAAGGACATCTAAATTTGAGCTTTTCGCTTTGGATAAAAACTCAACATTTGCTTTGGGGATACTATTAAACTTGACAAATGGTTTGGATATACTTCCTGTAAAGGAAGAGAGTTTTGTATTACTGCTGGCAACTTCTTTTTTGGAATCAGTTTTTACAGAAAGTTGGTTCAATTGTTCTGCAATAGTATTAAGGATGGTGTTTGTGTAATTGGCTTGGTCATGAACTTTTTTGAGGTCAGCAAGCTAGATAGGGCCGATATCTTTTCCTTCCTGGCCACTTTTATAAGAAAAGCAGGAACAATCTGTTCCTTAACCAAAAGCTTTATAGGCTGGTAAGTCAGAGGATGGATGAAGACCATACGATAGCATCAACTAGGTGGCATACTTTCGAAATGTTGGTCTGAATGTTTATATTTTAAAGTGTATAAACATCATTTAAACCCTTTTTTGACATAAACGTAAGAAACCAAAGAAAAAAGGGATGTTAACTACAAGCTTTTGCATGTTAGCTATCCATTCCTTTTTGACTTGTTCTCTAAGGTTTCTATTAATTTGTTTGAACCTTTTGCACTTGGAAGCATTACTGGTGGAGTAATAATCTTCCTTATTGGAAAGGCCAATCAATTGTAAAATCTGTTCTTGTGAGAACATTGCGTCTATATCCTATTCCTGATGAAGAAGGAGATGAAGGATCATTGATAACTGGTTATGGTATGGGCAATCTGAACTGATATTTCTGTAGTTCTTCTGAAGGGATACTTCTTTCTGAGTGAAAATCAAAAAATGATTTTCTACTAGCAAAAGTACTGGGAGGATTTGTAGGTTCACAAAAAGAGGGGAATCGTAAGAGAACTCGGTCATCCGGTTCTTCTCTGATTTGCTCAATGTCGTTCATCTGTTTGGCTTTGTCATGAGAAGCAGATTAGGCGTCTTCTTGCTCAATAGCTTCTGGAATTGTTACTTCATCCCATTTGAGAAGTTTTGG
>NCQS01075104.1:0-17849 GCA_002740445.1 Pachycereus pringlei
CACGAGAAAAAAAATTCGAAAGCGAAAAAAAAAAAGAAATGAAAAAAAGAACCAAAAAAAAGCAGAAAGCGGTTAGCCTTGGTGGGAATGTAAGTTATTTGTGATTTTCGGCTCTTTTCTCTTCATTTGGGAATTTATTATGAATTGATATGGTCTAAGAAGGATGTAGTATGATGCGTTTGAATTGTTTAACTCTTGATCTATGGCTTCTAGCTCCTCATTTCCAAAAACGTTTGCTCCTTTCTTACCTTTACCCTTAGCCCTGTTACAACCCTATTAAAGTCCTCATGATTGTCTAATGTGTTTGTATTTTTGGTGATGGAAAATTTGAGAATCTTGTCAAGCTTATGGTAAATTTGCGTCTAAGGTTGAGATTTGAGAGAACCTTCATAAATATATACATTTCAAACGCATGAGTGCAGAGTGCCGCATAACTATAGTGAGGTTCTACTGGCCTTACTAGTTTCGCTTGTTTCATTTGTTGAATGACTGCATTTGACGATTTAGGGGAGATTGCTTTCAAATTTGGCATTGTCGTCTGTAAAAACTCTTTGGAAATTTCATTCCTTAATCTATTTATTAATGATTTTTTATATCTTTTTGGGATACCTTTGGATCAACGTTGCCATTTGAATGTTACCTATATCCATCCTGAGGGGGCTTTGTATACTTTTAATCTTTGCATTGCTTGAGGACAAGTAACAGTTTAAGCATGGGTGAGTTTGATAACTGCTCAATATGTATATCATTTTAGGGCTATTCTATGTCATTTTTAGGACAATATTATGCTTTAAGTTGTTATTTACTCTCTTATTCTCGATTTATGCTTGGGTATAGTTGTTTGATGTGTTTTGTAGGATTTTTAGTCTTTTTTCCTAGCATTTAACCATAAATGGCTGTATTTTGACCTCCCCCATGGTCATCCATGTTTGGCACGCCGTAGAGCAAAGAATGAGTAAAAATTCGATTCTAGCATAGGCCACGGTTAGCCCATGGTGTCTCCCACGATCCGTGGGGAGCCCGTAACTATTACCTCGTCGTTTTCCCTCGACTGTGCAGTTGAGATCGACCGAACCTCTCTATAAAAGGTGACGTTTTACAATATTCTCAATCATTCCCAAGCAAAGCAAAAGCATAGAATGGCATAGATTAGGGCTTTATTTTCTTTCTTAGATTTTATAGTTTTTAGTTTGGTTATTGTTTTAGTGTGAGTCTTGAGTGTGACAGTTTGTTCTTAAGGCAGTTTTAAAGCCCTTGGTTAAAGGCTATCTCAACCAATCCCCTTCTCACTCAGATTTCGCCAATTGTTTGTTAGTTTGTTAATCTTTTATCATGTCTGAGTGGTTTTCTTTAGTCTGGGGATTTAGTAGTTTGTGGAAGTGTTGTTGGATTATGTTTTAATTTATACAATTATGCTTATTTTCATGATTGGTTTGATTTCGTGTTGTCAAGTGTTTGGATTGGTATGAGTTGATTTTTACCCAAAATTTGCTCGCGCTCTTGAAACAATCGAGTCAAAAATTGCAAGGTGACATTTGATTGTTAGACTGCTTAATAAGACTTAACGTAAGTTCATCTCGAAAGAGAGATTTATATGTTCAGAGGGCTAGTAAGTAATCAAAGACATTGAACTTGAATTAAGGCAAACTAGTTTGAAAGAACGACTTTTGCTTAGTTTAGGTAAATTCAGTTGATTTCGAAAGAATAGACTGATTTTCTGAAAAGATTACAATTCCTCGAATTTAACCAGTTAGAAGAAAACACATGTTCATTATTTTAAATCCAATATCCTTTCACAACTACCAGAATTCCTAGACGTTTTTTTCCCTTGTTGATTTAGAGAAGTTTATGTGCTATTAATAAATCGAATCCACTTGAACCAGAATTTTACTTAGCGCATTTTGATAGGCAAGACTCAGTATGTTACATTAGTCCCTGAGGAACGATACCTTTTATCTATACTACGACTATCCATGCACTTGCGATGTTAGTTAATCATAGACGTATAAGAAAAATTGGGTTGATTTCTCCAAGCTGGATTATATGTGCTAGAGAAAGGGTCAGTTTTAGTCTAGGGTGATAGTTGCTCAGAGTTGACCTAATCACTTACATCTTGTGCAAAAGGACTACCTTCTTGACAATGCATAGTCAAATGACCAACTCATCCATATACATCACATGATGGGAAAAAGGTACTTAAACTAATAGAATTAACAATAACATCAATGTTAGATGAACTATAGAAATAACATCTGATTGCAGCTTACCTCCAACTCGCTTAGGTTGGGCTTTCACAGATGACCATTGGAAATTATTAAGTGTCATCTATTTTATATGATTATATTCTTTATCTTTAGTTTTATTTATAAGAGTAATCCTGCTGTCGTATCAATAGTAGACCTCAATGGTTGGGTGACTCCATTATAGATTGTTTGCATAATCATCCATCTTTGAAGCCCATGATGAGGGCATAATCGTAAAACATCCTTGAAGTGCTCCTAGGCTTCATAGAGAGTCTCATCTTCCGTTTAAGAGAAAGTAGTGATTTGATTCTGCAGGCTTGCCATCTTACTCAGAGGAAAGAGCTTGGCAAGAAAGACTTTTGCAAGCTCCTCCCATGTCATTATGCATCCTAGAGGTAACGAGTGAATCCATGCCCTCGCCTTATCCCTAAGTGAAAAGGAAAATAGGCGCAAGCGGATGGCATCGGTGTAAACTCTATTGAGCTTTAATATGTCACACACCCCAAAAAAGGCCGATAGGTGTAAGTTTTGATCTTCTAATGGGGTGCCTCTGAACTAGGATTATGGTGCCATGGACATAACGGCTAGTTGGAGCTCAAAACTATTCGCTTCCATGGCTGGCTGAGCAATGCTTGAGGAAATGCCTTTGACTTCCGGGGGAACAAAATCTCGGAGTGCCCTTCTTTGGTCACCTCTAATTCCTGCCATTGGTGAAGAAACTGCTTGAGCCTTGAGTCTTTGCTCTTCTACCCTTAATTTCTTCCTTCTAGAGGTGAAAGTCCTTTTAATTTCAAGATCCAATTCAAACATATAAAGAAGAAATTTGTAAAACAGCAACAAAACTACCAACACAAATAAAAATATGAAGAAAAAATGACAAAATGCTTAGTCAATTTCTAAGGGCCAAGTCAATATCCACAAATTTGGTCCCCGACAATGATGCTAAAAACCTGACCTGATGCCCGCAAGTGCACGGGTGTTATCGTTTAGTAAAGATCTTGCTCCCACAAAGACGAATTGTAATCTATTGAGTTGTATCCTATAAAAGTGCTAAGCAAGCAATTCAATAAAGAGTTTAAAGGACATTATAACCTAATTGGGAAATTCAATCAATTAAAAACATCTAGGGATTTGTTTCACTTTGTAAAGATGTGGATCAATGAAATATATCTTGTGCTTGATCAATAACGGGAGATTGAAAGGGGTGCAATCGTATTTAGAATTCAATCTTTTTTGGAAATAAACTGAATTGCCTCAACTAACCAGTTATCCTTTCAACTGTCCTTATCTAGTTTAAGTTATAGATTTTTTATCACAAAAGGGTCCTTTCAACAAGCGAATCACTTTCAAGTATTGCTCAGTCAAGTCCTATCTTGTCAATCAAATAGCAAGCTTCGCCTTTCAGTCCTTCACCTAACTATTTGGAATTAGAAGATGAATTTGGCCAAAATTCATTCATAATAATTTCACATACAAGATAGAATACAACCAATCCCAATCAAGAACACGTACCACTAATTAAAGGTGAAAGATTATAACATCAATACTTGGCTAACAATCCCTAGATTGAGAAAACTTCTCACGCATGTTTAAATTAACAAAACTAAACAGAGTTTAAGAGAAGACAAGTTAGCATAATTGGAGATCCTTTGAGGGTTTCCAACTTTGTAAGGGCACCAAAACAGCAAGCACTTCTTCAGCACTCACACTCAAAACTACTAAACATCTAAACTGAACTTAGAAAATAGAAAAGAATGAAAAAACTAGAGAGAAGGAGTTCTCTTTTTTGCTATCTGTTTCTTCTATGCTGCTAAAATGTCCCTATTTAAAGAAGAACACGGCCAACGTCAGCCACACCATGAAAGAAAATGAACAGGCTTGTAGTTATGGGTTCACTATGAACAGTCTGTGCTGAGGTCTGTCACAATAATTTTCTGTTCTTTCTTCCTTCACGAGTATAGTGCCTTGGGGGTGTCTGTGGGGAGTAAAAATACACTCAATTGTGGTCAACTTTGGCGTAAAATGGTCCAAAAGCTACCAAACGCAGAAAAGAATCATACTCAAACATAAAACAAAAAAAGGAGTATAAATTATAACATAAAGCACATAATTCTCCCTAAAAATGGCACAAATGACCTCAAAATGGGGTGCATTTTACGGACTTATCAAAAAGGAATGAGCTTAAAGCTGACCCTTAATGAAGCCCAATGTCAATAAGAAAGTCCTTTGGGTCCCCTCTTTAGGTCCTTACATTTCTTTTTACTACCGCATACAAATCCTTGATAGCTTGTAGACACGTCTCTTATACATCTTTGTTCTCCAAACAGTCCCATAGCACCTGATGTGGTACTCTATCGTACGCTTTCTCTAGATGTATGAGCACCATATGGAGATCCTTTCTCCTATCCCTATACACTTCCATGAGCTTTTTTATGAGATGGATTACTTCAGTAGTCGATCTACCTAGCATAAAAGTAAACTGATTTTCCGAAATTGAAATGTCCTTCCTCAACCTTCCCTCAATCATCCATTCTGGCAACTTCAAGGTATGACTAATAGTTTACTGCTTCTCGTACAATGAATTTGGTTATTAAAGCCATCAAAACCATTTCTTATTTGGTCCTTGGCCCCTTTTTTTATGCACATTCCCTTAACATCTCTCTATTTTCCTTTTATTAAGCCTATAAGGTCAGTGCATAAGGGTAGTTTCTATTAATGTCAACATCGTTTAAAAATATTTTTTATTAGTATTAAAAATATTATTACGCTATAAATAAATTTATATTTAATTTAGTAATTCCTTAGTCATTTTATTTATCATGTTTGTGTCTTTATTGAATAAAGGCTTCTACAATGGCTTTAATTTGGGCAACAGGCTTGTCTGATTCTCCTTACACTTATAATGACAAAGATAATAATTAAATTAATCCATGAATACAAATGTGCTAAAGTTGGATTATTACATTGTTCCCCCTATTAAGAAGTTTCATCTCTGAAATTTAATTGGGACCATGAGTCATTGTCTTAAAACAACTATGAGTATTTGTTTTCATGCCTTCCATACGGCTTAAGACATTCTATGATGGGTTCGTTGAACTTGGACTAAGAGAATGGTATTACTCCTTAGTTGTTTTATTTGGGGCCCTATTTTTGCATAGATTGTTCCTTATACTTCGAATTTCCAACACTTTGGATGAGTTCAGAGTTCAAGGTGTGATGAGGGCTAGGGATGTATTTTCTGCACTGCAAGAAATGGAAGACTTTATAGATATGATCTAATTTAGAGGGGCATACAAAAGAGTTAATATTCTTTATAATTTCACAGTTGAAAGCACTGATGATGGTGGCGGTACCGTCGGGATCAGCCCGGGGCTCCCCGAGGTTCAATTGGACCACCTTTTTTCTAGGGATGCATCAGATTGGCTTTCTCATAGTTGTGATTTTGTGGACTTATGTGTTAGATTGCATTAGAGCTTCCATTATAGGGTCATCGACACATTTGGAAGGAAATGTACAAATATAAAATTTTATAGGAAATGCTATGTTCCTTCGATTAACCAAAGCCTTAAACTGAAGGGACAACAAAGGGACGTAGGATTTTCTTTTCAAAGAGGATAACCACCTTTTATTGGCGGGGCAATGGGCCCAGTTGTGTCGGGTTAGGTTCAACCCATTTTTGATCAAAGCTACCACACCATCAGTGAGGGTTGAGTCAAGCTTTTGTTCAAATAAATTGGTCAGGATGGGTGACCCCATAAGCAACCCGCTTTGGCTCATTTTAAAATAGAACAAACATGTACCAAAAAAATATGTATAATAATTATTGTTACGTGTAAGGCATCGGTGATAAGCTTAACTAATTATAATATGTAAATCAGTGTGGCAAGTAGGTTGGAAAAAGTATCGGCTTACTAAATAAGTTGTTAATGGGCTAACCCGATTAGACCTATTAGTATGCTTTAATAGGACGATCCACTATTGATAATGCCCATTATTGACCTGAGCCTTTATTGGCCATATTTTAAACACGCCAATGGTTGAACCTGATTTAAGCCCCTACTCTCTTATACAGGATTATAGTTCTTGACATCCCAAATGGGGATTATTGAAGTTACTTCATGGCTAAGAACCAGGAAAATGGATTCGTGGGGGATGGTACAATCTAATGAATGATGAAACACGCCGTTAGACCGCTGTCTTCAAAAGCGGCCTCCACTAGAAATGAAAGTGCTAAAATTTAAAAATTTTTGGTTCTTTGTGATTTTTTTTTTTTGATTTTAATCTTACTTAGTGAGGTAACTAGAAAAAGAAATCATTTTAGCGACCACTTGTTAGTAAACCATTTTAATGATGATATTGAAATACATAAGAAAGCAATAAATTTTGTGATCACTTTATTGTGAACATAGTTTTATTCTATGAACAAAGGAATGGATATTAAACAAATAATCAAGGTAAATTAGAAAAGAGCATGATTATAAAAGCAACGACTAAAAGAAATTTTTACACTAAATGTTACAATTGGTCCATGAGCCTCAGTACCAACGTTGATCCGAGTATACAAGCAAAGCAACGGCCAGTTGATTCCCTCCTCCTAGGCGTGCTAGGGCAGGATAGAGGTTAGTCCAATTCACAAGGGTTTAGATGAGGATTTGAAAAGAATTTTAATACTTGAAGGTGTTTTCTGACGAAATGAAGAGACTAGAGGGAGAGTTTTTTGAAGTGCACAGAAATGAGAGTAGTTTTCCTAGATGAGAAAATAACAAGATATAAATAAGAGTTTACTCTGGGTATTAAATGCTCCATAAATGCAAGGTGAGGATCCCTATTTGTAATTCTAGTAATGAATTATCTCTAAGTAAGTTACAAATCAACAAACTAAAATCAAATCAATCTATTTATCAATTTTTTTGTGAAGAGGGGTAGAAATGAATGATTGATACAAATGATGTTAGACATCTGCTAGTCAACTCAATTACATCAATCCCATACATAAAAACACATGCTGATTATCAATTTGATGCAGAGTAAGAGCCCAAATGACCCCTAAAGTTGATTAGGTTCATAATTCACTTGTTAGTGGTGAATTATGTCAAATAAAGCATCTAGCACAAGTTATCCAGAAATTTCTAGTTTCCTAGATTGAATTTGATCTACTTCTTAGATGAGCAAAGAAGCTTCAAAATGAGTGTTTAAGCAATGGTTGCATATTCCCAAATGTCAATTTGCTAATAAGTTATAGAACTCCTTCAAATTCGAAGTATTGAGTGCTATACAGAGCTTGAACCGAATAAGGGTCGGTGCCAGTTAGGATATGCATGGTTTTGATTAAGGGTTTAATTGGGCCATCAAATATGATTAAGGGTTAATATTTAATGGGAAACTAGTGAACACCTTTAGAACATTCCCAATCAAATATATTTCCCAAATTCTTCCATATGGGATAATGGGTGATGCCACCAATGAAGCACAAGTGCAGTAACATTTCCAACATTGCATTTTGGACAACTCATTGGTAACCTAAAGGCTTCTAATTTCTTTGCGCTTAAATTGTTGTCTAAATTTTTTTGAGTAGAGTGAATTCTTAAATCCTATTAGTCCCCACTAACCCCTTAACATGTTTAATTTCTGTTGGGTTAACTTAGTAGCTTGGGAAATAGGGCACTAATTCCTAGGGCTAGAAGTTATCTTCTTCACTTAGAGATAGACCTTTTGGACTAATTGATTAATGAAAATGAAATGAAGATTTTGGCTTATTTCTCTCACTAAGAAATATCTTTTCTTCATCTCTTGCCTTAAGAGTGGTGATTAGAGTTATAACTTTTTTAGTTCATGTGGTGGATTGCATTGAACATGAGCATATCCCCTTGAATTGTTTTCTTTTCCTACATAAAATCCTTGATAATACAAATTTAGTTTTTTTATTTTTAATGATCTAGGATTTAACCTTGGGGGCTTCGATCTGATTCGCTTCAATTGGTATCAAAGCAAAAAGATCATTCTTATTGGATCATGGAAGATATTGCTGTAATTGAACTTTAAGCTTAAGTAAGAAAGCTTAGCAAGTAAATGGCTTATATAAAAAAAGGTCATGAAGGAGCCACCTTGCTTTGATGTTATTCAGTTGGATCCTACCTTCTATTTAAGATGAATTTAATCATTCCATTATTTTGAGGCTAAAAGATGTTCCCATGAAGAGAATTTCTTGATAGCTACTCAAAAACTCCAAGCTTATCCCCATTGTTTGTTTAAATGCCTTGGGAGGGAGAGATCTTTTTAAGGCAAGTCTAGAATTAAGACTTGGAGTAAGCCCAAGTAACCCATGGATGTGAGATTCAACCTAGATCAACTCTTTAAAGGCGAATCCCTTATTGCTTAAGAGAAGGTCGAGGTTTGAGAAGAACATGAGCCTATCATGGCTCAAGAATGTGCTAAGGAAGAAAATAAGATCACCTCAGGTCTTGAAGAAAAAAAAGTTTTAAGTCAAGGCCCACCTAGGATGTTATGCTACCTATTGCTTATCACACCCACTCTTATGCTTTCCATTGTCCCAATATAGAGATTGTAATAAAGATCAATAAGGAAACTTTACTTTCATGTTCAATGAGCAAGTTGATGAATAGGGCTATATATAATATGTTTTCCATGGAGGCTTGGTATTACTTTTTGGGAGACCAGTGAAATTTGGTCCTAAGATTGTCTTACATAAGGGACATAACTTCCATGACCAAACTCTTACTCTTAATTTCCTAAATCCTCCTCAACCTCAAACCCAACAAAGATTAAAGTTTCACAAAGAAATTATTACCCTTCGATCCCAAATCTGTAACTTTGACCCCCATCGACTTGAGATGATTTGACTTCTTTCCCCTTGAAAGTAAGCCTCCACAAGTCAAGCTGGGAGTTATAAGGGAATCTCTTTGAGGATGAGTTGTAATGAGTATATTGAACTTTTCAACAAGCTTATGAATGTTAGAATGATCGCTCATCCCATTAGAGTATCTCCTAAATCTTTCAACATATCCTGCATGTTTAAGAAGAGTGGTACTCTTAGCATTCATGAGTTTTCTCAACTTAAGGGGTGCAATAGGTTGTCAAGATTGGCATCCTTATGTTTCAACCACAAGTATTTGAGGGCTATTCCTTTTTAAGAAGGGGAGTTTGATATGGAGAACGAACCCAAATAACACCCCAAGTTGATTAGGTTCATAATTCACTTGTTAGTGGTGGATTATGTCAAATAAAGTTTTTTTATATAAAATATATCAAATGAAGCTTCTAGCACAAGCACTTCGGAAGCTTCTGGTTTTATAGGTTGAATTTGAGCTACTTCTAGGATAAGCTTCAAAATCTGCATTATACCTATGGTCAGATAGCCTCAGATCTCTATTTTCTAACAAGCTATAGAAATCCTTCAAATTCCAAGTATCAAGCGACATATAGAGCATAAACTGAGTAAGGGTTGGTGAACGTCATGATATGGACAGTTCTAATTAAGAGTTTAATTGGGCCACGAAATGAATGATTAAGGGGTTAATATTTTGTGAGAATTTATTGGATACCTTCAGATAATTCCCCACTAAATATATTTCTCAAATTCCTCGATACGGGATAGTGGATGTTGCCACCAATCAAGCACAAGTGTAGTAACATTTCCAGCTGTGCAGTTTAAACAACTCATCGCTAGCCTAGAAGCTTCTAATGTCAATATGCTCAAGTTGTTGTTTAGATGTTATTGGTTAGAATGAATGCTCAAATTCTACTGGTCATACCAATCCCTCCACGTGCTTAATTTCTATTGGCTTAATTTTATCGCATAGGGAAGGGAGGAATTAATTCTTATGACTATAAATTAGCCTCTTATATGCACTTAGAGAAAGATCTTTTGGATGAATTGATGAATGAAATTGAAACAAGGCTTTTGGCTTATTTCTCTCTCTAAGGGTATCTCTTCTCTTTATCTCTTCCCTTAAGAGTGGTGATTAGAGTCATAACTTTATCGTGATCTTTGGTGGCTAGGGATTCATGAGATTAAGTGATGCTATGTTAGTTCATGTGGTGGATTCCCTTAGCATGTTCATGTCCCCTCGATTTCTTCTCTTTTCCCTCACAAAATCCCAAAAAAACAAATTTAGTTTTTTTTTATTTTTATCGATCTTGGATTCAATCTTAGGGGCTTAGGTTCGATCCACTTCAATTGGTGTCAAAGTAACTAGATCCTTTTGGTTGGATCATAGAAGATATTGCCATACTTTATCTTCAAGTTCTAGTAAGGATGCTTATCAAGCGAATGGATAATATGAAAAAGGTTATAAAAGAGCCTCCTTCCTTTGATGGTATCAATTTGGATCCTACCATCTGTTTAAGATGGGCTTTAATGCTTGAAGATTATTTTTAGCAGAGGATATTCCCCATGAAGAGACTTTTTTTATAGCTAGTCAAAAACTCCCATGTTATGCCCACCATTGGTTTAAATGCCTTAGAAGGAGAGAGCTCTTCAAGGCAAGTCTAGAATCAAGGCTTAGAGTAAGCTCAAGTCACACAAGGATGTGAGATTCAACCTAGATCAACTCTTTGAAGAAGAATCCCTAAAAGAGGAACCCCTTCTTACTCAAGAGAAGATTAAGGTTCAAGAAGAAGAAGAGCCTACCATAGTACAAGAATGGGCTAAGGAAGAAAATGAGATCATTTCGAATCTTTAAGAAAATGAAGTTGAGTCAAGGCCCCACTAGACGTTGTGATACTTATTGCTTCTCACACCAACTCTTAAGCTCTATATTGGCGCAATTTAGAGATTGCAATAAAGATCAATAAGGAAACTCTACTTTCATTTTCAATGAGCAAGTTGAGGAATAGGGCTACATACGATATGTTTCGCATGGATGCTTGATATCCATTTTTTGGGAGACCATTGAAATTTGGCCCCAAGATTATCATACATAAGGGACCCAACTTCCATAACCAAAAACTTACTCTCAATCTTATAAATCCTCCTTAACCTCAAGCCCCATAAAAATTAAAGCTTCATTAAGAAATCATTTGCTCTTCCAAACCAAATGTGAAACCCTCACCCTTGTCGGCACAAAGATTATTTTGCTCCTTTCCCCTTGATAGTGAGCCTCTAGAAGTCAAGCTTATGAATGATAAGGGATCATGAATATTGGGATGGTTTCTCAGTCGATTAGAGTATCTCCTACATCTTTCAACATCGACTACTTCTTCAAGAAGGGTGGTACTCTTAGCACAATGAATTTTCTCAAACTCAAAGGGAGAAACAAGTTGTCAAGATTGGTACCTCAGGTTTCAATCATAAGGATTTGAGGGCAAATCCTTTTAAATTAGGGTAGTTTCATGCAGAACAAGAATATAGATCACTCCCCAAGTTGAATAGGTCTATAATTCAATTGCTAGTGGTGGATTTTATCAAATAAACATTGTAGAGCTTAAAATCCAGTCTCATAGGTTAACTTTGAGCAGCCAATTGGATGATCAAATGAGCTTCAAAATTAGTGTTTTAGATATGGTTGGATATCCCCACATGTCTATTTTCTAATTAGCTATAGAACTCCTTCAAGTTTGAAGTATTGAGCGATGTATAGAGCTTAATTAGAGTAAGGGTCACTGCTAGTCTGAATATGCCCGGTTTTGATTAGGAGTATAATTAGGCCATCAAACGCATGATTAAGGGGTTAACATTTAATAGGGTGCTAGTAAACAGCTTAAAAACATTCCCAACGACATGTATTTCCTAAATTCTTCCATATTAGATAATTGGTGATGCCACCGATCAAGCATAAGTGCAACAACATTTCCAGCATTGCATTTTGTATGATTCATCAGTAACCTAGGAGCTTCTTATTTTAATATTCTTAAATTGTTGTCTAAATGTTTTTAGCTAGAGTCAATGCTGAAATCCTATTGGTCTCCACCAACCCCTCCACATGCTTAATTTATATTAGGTTAATTTAATAGCTTGATGAATGCGATACTATTCTTGTGCTATATATTAGCCTCTTATATTCACTTGGAGATAGACCTCTTGGATTAATTGATGAATGAAATTGAAATGAAGCTTTTGGCTTATTTCTCTCCCTAAGAAATTTCTTTTCTTTACCTCTTGCCATAAGCATGGTGATTAGAGTCATAGCCTATTCTTGATCTTTGGTGGCCAGGCCTTCATGATATTAAGTGGTGCTATGTTAATTCATGTCATGGATTGCCTTGAGCATGAGCATATCCCTTCATTTGTTTTCCTACATAAAATCCCCAAAAATACAAATTTAGTTTTTTGATTTTTAATGACCTTGGATTTAATCTTGAGGGCTTGGGTTTGATTCACTTCAATTTGTATCAGAGCAAGCAGATCCTCCTTGTTATATCATGGAAGATATTGAGCTCTAGTAGGAATGCTTAGCAAGCAAATGGCTCATATGAAAAAGGGTATGCAAGAGCCTCCTTACTTTGATGGTATTACTTTGGATGCTACCATCAATTTGAGATAGGCTCAAACACTTGAAGATTATTTCGAGCCTAAAGAATGTTTCCCTATGCAGAGAGTTTCTTGATAGCTACTAAGTAAGGCCAAGGTTATGCCCACTATTGGTTTAAATTCCCTAGGAGGGAGTGAGCTATTCAACGTAAGTCTAGAATCAAGATGAGGAGTAAGCTCAAGTCACACATGGATGTGAGATTCAACGTAGATCAACTCTTTCCAGAGGAATCGTCAAAAGCAGAACCACTTGTTGCTCAATAAAAGATCAAGGTTCAATAAAATGAAAAGCCTAGCGTGGTTCAAGAAGGGACTAAGAGAGAAAATGAGATAATTTCAAATGTTGATGAAAACAAAGTTGTGTCAAAGCCCACCATGGAAGTTATGCTACCTATTGCTTCCCACACCCACTTTTATGCTCTCTATTGTCCCAATTTAGAGATTGTAGTAAACATTAACAAAGAAGCTCTACTTTAATTTTCAATGAGCAAGTTGAGGAATAAGGCTACATATGATATGTTTCCCATAGATGCATGGTATTTATTTTTTGGGAGACCATCGAAATTTAGCCCCAAGGTTGTCTTACATGAGGGGCCCAACTTCTATGGCCAAACTCTTACTCTCAAGCTTATAAATCCTCTTCAATGTCAAACCCCACAAAAATTAAAGCTTCATAAAGAAATCATTTGCCCTTCTAAGACAATTCTAAAACTCTCACCCCAACCTCGGTAAAAAAGATCATTTGAGTTCTTTCCCCCTGAAAGTGAACCTCCAAAAGCAAGCTCGTGAATGATAAGGGAATCTCTTTAGAAATGAATTGTAATGACTAATTAAAATTTGCAATAGCCTTGTGAATGTTGGAAGGATTGCTCACCCCATTATAGTATCTCCTAAATCTTTCAACTGCTCCTCTATATTTAAGAAGGGTGGCACTCTTAGTATAATGAATTCTCTTAAGCTCCAGGGGTGCAACAAGCTATCAAAATTGGTATCCTTGGATTTCAATCACAAGGATTTGAGGGCAAATCCTTTTGAAGCAGTGGAGTTTGATGTACAACAAGAATCAAATCACCCCCAAGTTGATTAGGTTCATAATTTACTTGTTAGTGGTGGATTATGTCAAATAAGGCTTCTAGCCTAAGCTCTCTAGAAATTTCTAGTTTCATAAGTCAAATTTGAGTTGTTTCTTATATGATCAAATAAGCTTCAAAATTTGTGTTATAGCAATGGTCGGATAGCCACAAATGTTTATTTTCTAACAAGTGATAGAACTCCTTCAATTTCTAAGTATTGAGCAATGTATAGAGCTTAAACTGAGTAAGGGTTAGTAAAGGTTAGGATATGCATGGTTTTGATTAAGGGTTTAATTAGGTCATCAAATGGATGATTAAGGGGTTAATATTTTATGAGAAGTTAGTGGATGCCTTTAGAAAACTCCCCGTTGCATCTGTTTCCTAAATTCCTCCATGTGGGATATATAGTGGATGATGCCACCAATCAAGCATAAGTGAAGCAACATTTCCAGCCCTACATTTTAGACAACTCATTGCTAGCCTAGAAGCTTCTACTTTCAATTTACTTAAATTGTTGTTTAAATGTTATTAGTTACAGTGAATGCTGAAGCCCTCTTGCTCGCACCAACCCCTCAACGTGCTTAATTTTTATGAGCTTAATTTTTTAGCTTAGGGAGGGTGTAGTAATTCTTATGGCTATAAATTAGTCTCTTGTATCCACTTACAGAAACACCTTTCAAATGCATTGATCAATGAAATTAGCATAAAGTTTTTAGTTTGTGTCTCTCTATAAGAAATCTCTTTTCTTTAGCCCTTGCCTAGAGAATTGCGATTAAGGTCATAGCTTTATCTTGAATGTTAGTGCCTAGGGCTTTATGAGATTAATGATGCTATGTTAGCTCATGTCGTAGGTTACCTTGAGCACGAACATATCCCCCCTTAATTTCTTTTCTTTCCCACACAAAATCTCCAAAAATACAAATTTAGCTTTTTGGATTTTTGAAGATCTTGGACTAAATATTGGCGGCATGGGTTCAATACACTTTAATTGGTATCATAGCAAACAGATCCTTCTAGTTAGATTATGAAAGATATTGCCATACTTGAACTTCAAAGCTCTAGTGAGGATGCTTGTCAAGCAAATGGCTCAAATAAAAGAGGTCAGGAAAGTGCCACCTTACCTTGATGGTATTAGTTTGGATCCTACCATCTATTTAAGATGGGTTCAAATACTTAAAAATTTGTTTGAGGCTAAAGTTTGTTCCCCATGAAGAGAGTTTCTTCATAGCTACTAAAAAATGCCAAGGTTATGCCCATTATTAGTTTAAATGCCTTAGAAGGGAGAGAGCTCTTCAAAGCAAGTCTAGAATCAAGACTAGGGGGAAGCTTAAGTCACACAAGGATGTGACATTCAACCTAGATCAACTCTTTAAAAAGGAGCCATTGAAAGAGGAACTCTTTATTAATTAGGACAAGATCAAGGTTCAAGAAGAAGAAGAGTCTAGGTTGGTTCAAAAAGGGGATATGGGAGAAAACGAGATCATTTCAAATCTTGAAGAAAAAGAAGTTGAGTCAAAGCCCACCATGGATGTTGTTGTACCTATTGCTCTTATGCCCATTCTTAAGCTCTCTATTATCCTAATTTAGATATTAGGATAAACATCACTGAGGAAGCTCTACTTTTATTTTCAATGAGCAAACTGGGGAATAAGGCTGTATACAATATTTACTCCATGGATGCTTGGTATCTATTTTACGGGGGACCATTGAAGCTTGGCCCCAATATTGTCTTACAAGAGGGACCCAATTCCCATGACCAAAGTCTAACTCCTAATCTCCTAAATCTTCCTTAACCTCAAACCTCATCAAGATCAAAGCTTCATAAAGAAATCATTTTCCCTCCCAAGCTGAATATAAAACTCTCACCCATGTTGAGATAAATACTATTTTACCTCTTTCTGCTTGATAGTGAGCCTCTACAAGTTAAGCTTGTGAATGATAAGGGAATCTCTTTTGGAATGAGCTATAATGAGTATATTGAAATTTTCTATTAGCTTATGAATGTTGGAAGGATTTCTTATTCCATTATAGTATCTGCTAAATCTTTAAATGACTCCTACATGTTTAAGAACAGTGATACTTCCAACACGATGTGTTTTGTCAAACTCAAGGAGTTTAGTAAGTTGTCAAGATTGGTATCATTAGGTTTAAATAACAATATTTGAGGGCAGATCCTTGTAAAGCAGGGGAGTTTGATGGGGAGCAAGAACCCCAATCACCCCCTAGTTGATTAGGTTTATATTTCAATTGTTACAAGTGGATTATGTCAAATAAAGCTTCTAGCACAAGCTATCGAAAAATTTCTAATTTCGTAGGTCGACTTTGAGCTACTTCTTGGATGATCAAATAAGCTTCAAAATTAGTGTCTTAGCTATGGTTGGATATCCCCGGCAATCTATTTTCTAATAAGCTATAGAACTTCTCCAAATTTGGAATATTGAGTGATATATAGATCTTAAAATGACTAAGGGTCAGTGCTACTCAGGATATGCATGATTTTGATTAAGAGTTTAATTGGTCCATCAAATACATGATTAAGGGGTTAATATTTAAAGGGAACCTAGTGAAAACCTTCCAAAAATTCCCCATCAAATTTAATTCCAAAATCCGTCCATATGGGATAGTGGATGATCCCACCAATTAAGCACAAGTGCCGCAACCTTTCCAACATTGCATTCTGGACAACTCATCGCTGGCGTAAAAGCTTTTAATTTCAATGTGCCTAAATTGCTATTTAAATGTTATTGGCTAGAGTGAATGCTTAGATCCTATTGGTCGTACCAACGCCTCTATGTGCTTAATTGCTATTAGGTGAACTTTGCAGTTTACATACTGGGACACTAATTCTTGTGGCTATAAATTAGCCTTTTGTATTAACTTAGAGAAACACCTTTTAGTTTAATTGATGAATAAAATTGAAATGAAGGTTTTAGTTTGTTTCTCTCTTTAAGAAATCTCTTTTATTTTTTATGTTGCCTTAACAGTGGCAATTAGAGTTGTAACTTTATCTTGATATTTATGGCTAGACCTTGATAAAGATTAATTGGTGCTATGTTAGTTTATGTGGTGGATTGCTTAGAGCATAAACATATCCCCTTGATTTGTTTTCTTTTCGCACACAAAATCTTCAAAAATACAAATTTAGTTTTTTTTTATTTTTAATGATCTTAGATTAAAACTTGAGGGCTTGGGTCCTTTCCACTTTAATTGGTATCAGAGCAAAAAGATACTTGTTGTTGGATCATGGAAGATATTGCCATACTTGAACTTCAAAGCTCTAGTAAGGATACTTAGCAAGCAAATGGCTCATAGAAAAAAGGTCTTCAAAGAGCTTCGTTGCTTTGATATTATTAGTTTGGATCTTGACATCTATTTGAGATAGGTTCAAGTACTTAAAGATTATTTTGCAGCTAAAGGATGTTCCCCATAAATAGAGTTTTTGATAGCTACCAAATAGACTAACCACTGCCCGCAAGCACACGGGTGTTGCAGTATAGATAAAATATCATCCTCAAGGACCAAAGCAATCCATCGATTCCTTTCTATTAGAAAATGCTAAGCAACAATTTAATCAAGGATTTGATTTAACAACTTCTAATTAACTAACTCTAAATTTAATCAAGAAGCAAACGTCTAGGGATTTTTGTAGCTAAGAAAGGTTATTGAATCCAAATGATTAACATGCACTTTTCTCTAATCGAATAATTTCTAGGAATTGCAATTTATCCAAAAATATAGTCTATTCTTTTGAAATCAGCAAAATTTGCATAAACTAAACAAAACTCATTCTTTCAAATTAATTTGTCTTAATCCAGGTTCAATATTTTCAATTACATTCTATGTCCTCTTAATGCACAAATCTCTCTTTCGAGTCATCGCTACGCTTGGTTTTGCCAAGCAGTATAACAATCAAATTTCACCTTTCAGTACTTTATTCAATTATTTCAAGTGTGCTAGCGAAGTTTGTACAAAAATCCACTCACAGTATGACATTCACTTGATAGAGCGAAATCAAACCAATCATGAGATAAAAGCACAATTCTA
>NCQS01075108.1:3064-13565 GCA_002740445.1 Pachycereus pringlei
ATAAAAGACTTTGGGACTAACTTCAAACCACCCAAACATTTGACTTGAAGTCCGAAGAAGCCCGAGCTGCCACTTTGCTAAACTAGATGAAGGTTAGTAGTGAGGACTACAATAACATAACCGATTAATTTGTTTTCATTCTTTATTTATTTTTTATAATTAAGTTCAATCATCATGTTCTTTTTTGATCTTGTAGATCTATTTTTTATTTTTATACATATTAATTTATAAAACTATTAATCAATTGGTCAGAAAGTTTAATGCTTTAGTTTATTGTCTACAAGCATATAACATGACCTACCGAAATTATCACTAAAGTTCATGACTTTGATGTGTTAAATCACCAAAAAGACTAAACTTGCATGAGACTAAGTATATTGCATGGAATTTAGAAATTTATTATTTTTCTTTGAACCCTTAGTAGATGCCATATTGAATGGTAATATCAATGGTGGACTTTACCCCCACTATTAGTCGTACCTTTATCCCCGAACCCATCTCCTGGCTAGTGACTTGGAGTCAAGTCAACCTACTTACGGGAGGGATTGTTTTATAAAAAAATTTGCAAAAGGTTTTTATATTTTTCAAAAATATACATGGCGGTGATTCTACTCCCTTACATAGCTTTAAGTTTCTCAAAACATACACTGAAAGAGCGACTACCTGTACTTGAAAGGGCGCTCAGTTCCCCCAGGCTGCATCACTTTCAAAATGAAGCACATATTGCCTGTAATTGATGAACGACATATAAATGGAAATTGATTGACCCATAGATTAGTTTACTCAACAGTCATTTGTTTGTAAAATTGCACGCAAATAAAATTACAACATCACTAATTCCATAAATAATTAACTAAGTATGTATCACCGTGGATTTCTGGTTTTATTAAATCTCTCCAAGGTCTGGACAACTTATAGAGTTCTCTAACTATGTTACACTGGTATGCCATGATTTCGCTCAAGATTTATTGACTCTGAGTTACAACGAACTCTAAGTCTTTGTGAGCTCAATTACTTGGGAACAGGATAGAATATTAAAACAACTAAGTAATCTGACTTGTTTTTCCTTAGTGGGTATTGGTTACTCTCTTTAGTTAGATGGGTGTGAGATAATTAAAGAGTGTTTGCATAATATGAGCATAGTCAATAATGACATGCAATTAGGGACAAAGCAAGCATTTTACATTGAGGGGGTCGAAACAATTCAATTTATCCACATTTTAACGTTGAACTTAATGAGTACAAACATATGATTTCTAAGTTTGTTATGTTATAATTTTAAAGTTTTGGTTTTTAAAGTACTTAGGATTTTCACATCATTATATTGTAAATGCATAAGTACTTTAAAAGTATTGAGAATTTCCGTGTCACAAAAGTATTGAGATTTTTAAGATACTAAGCACTTTCATGAAGTGCTTTAATGTATTGAGGACTTCCACATCATTAAAGTACGTAATCAAAGTACATTAAAAATGCTTTAACGGTACTCAGATTTTTGTAGTGTTGAGAATTTCTATATAATTGACGCACAACCATATAATTTCTGAGTTAGTTATTTTGTAAATGCAGAACTTAATGAGTATAATAAAAACAAATTTTTGAGTTTGTCATATTGTAATTTTAAAGCCTTGGTTTTTAATATTTGATAAGGATATTTACCAATTTGTCTTCAATTTTCCAAAAACACATAAGGAAAAAAATTGCTTTAAGGACAAAAAGGTAATTTCTTTTTTTTCCCAATTTATTATGGATGAACACTGAAATAGAATATGTCTTCAATATTTAGGTTGTAATGTAAGGCATATTTATGACTCAAATTGTTAACTATTGAATTATTTATGCATTTGACAATTGTTCAGTAAGTACAACTAATCCACATGTAAAATTGCAAGGATGGATATGGAGTTGAAATTTTCAATATATACTACTGATCTAATGATAAATATTAAATCTTGGTATACCACATCATATGCCGGTCAATATTACATCTTGGTACAGTACACCATATGCTCCAACCCCTTTTTCCCTATGGTATCTAGTATTTCAAATTTAATGCTTCTTTTAAACCAAAACTAAAGGGTAAAAAAACGCATCTTAGCAATTAGAAAGTAAAATGAAGAAGAAATTGTTTTATTAGAAAGATGGGATTAAAAAAATGACAAAAAGCAATGCAATTTTTAAAAAAAAAGCAAAAGTGAAAAATTAACATGGCAATATGGTGGCTAAGGCCAAAGGCAGTGGGTTTTTTAGGAAGATGAAGTGGGGCTATATAAAGGCTTATAGCTAGTAGCGGGAAAAAAATATCCCAAAAATGGAATGTATGGCACTTGTTCTTCTATATTTAACACGTTTTGCTACCACCTATGCCACTATTAACATTTTCTTCTAATTGTTACATTTAACATAAATATTTAAGAGGGGGGTCATGGCCCCCATGGCCCTCGCATGACTTCACCATTATGTGCTTACAAACATAAGAATTCATGCTAGTCGTATTATTCATACAAATGAATGACGTTCATTCAAAACTCACATCGTATGCATAGAGTTCAAGTACCACTACTTGATTCGGATATTATTTCAAGGTAAGAGATTCCAATTGTAGTAGTAATAATAATAGCAATAATAAGAAGACGAAGAAAAATAAGAAGAAAAAGAAGAATGACTATGAAGACAACAACAATAACAACAACAAGCACAATAAAATGACAGCAACAACAATAATTATTATTATTTTATAATTAAAATAAAAAGTTCTTTACTTAATTTTAAGATTTTTCTTATAATATTAAAAGAAAAAACTAAAATCTAAATGATACCTACTACACTAGTTTCGTAGGTCAAAGAATTACAACAACAACAACAACAACAACTACTTTCACTGTGGGTCCCGCTTTCGCAGGATCTGGGGAGATTCAGATGCAGACAGCCTTACCTCGAAAAGCAATCTTGCCCGTAGAGAGGTTGATTCCAAGAGACCCACAAAAATCAGATTTTGTGAAAGCATTGTATAGAAGAAGGATTTTGTGAAAATATTTTATGGAAAAAAAACTAAGGATAAGTCGTAGGGAATGAATTAAGAAATATGAAAAAATATTTTATAGGTCAAAGAATTACATGTTAGAGAAAAATGAAGACATAATGGTATATAGGAAATCAAAATAAATATAGTGGCATTTTAGGGAAGAAATTGAAAGTAGGATGGCATATTGAGCTGGGAACTCCTCAAACAACAGAAAATAATAAAAAAAGTCCCCGAATTGAAATTTTTTGGGTTTGGATCATATTGCACTGAAGATCTAAAATTTTTAGATCTTTAGACCAAGGATTGGACTGAAAAAAAGCTGGTTCAGTCTAGTACAAGTTGGTCGGCTCTAGTCCGGGGGATTTCTCCAATTTAATTCGAAAAATAAGCACACTTATCACATATGAGAAGATCTTTAACAATGTAATAGTTCTTAGGATTTTTGTTTTTGAAATTTTATGTGAAGACTTTTAATTAACCTATGAATTATAGGATTATTAGATTCTTAGCAGCTTGCTTAAAGATATTGTCAATCATCTTTTGCTTGGTAAGTTCAAATAGATGTTTAAAGAAGAGTTATTAAAATTTGTTTAGGCTTTCAATAGTAGATTCAACAGAGATTTGAATTATTGTTTGAATTCGAGTCCAATAATTTTTTCTTTGTCATTCATGGTGTTGGAGCATTTAAATAATGTATGGGGTTTTAAAGTGAAAATGGTAGCTATACAACAAAAACACTCCCAATGTACATCCCGGTTGTGCAGGGTCTGAAGAGATCTAGATATGAGCGATCTTATCTTTGCAGGTATCACTATCCATAGAAAGGCCAATTCTCATCAGTCCCCTAAAAAAGGTAGCTATGGAAAAGTCAAAACCCCTAGCCACCCTCTCTTCTTCCTCCCCGTTTTCTCTTTAGAACACCCTGGTCCCTTTTCTAATTCTTTGGGATTGCCATTGGAATATTTGGCAATGGTAAGCCCCAATCTTGGTCTTGTTCATGCTTTTTTTAGTAGTTTTTCTCTAAATAAAGTTGTAAGTACTAAAACTTTGTGTTGTAAAAATAGGTAAGCTTAAATGAGTTATTTAGTTAAGACCTGGTGACTCCTAAGTTAAGACTTGGTCAAGGCCCAAGGTTGTCTCTCAAGTTAAGGTCCACGATAACTTACAAGTCAAGGACCGATGATTCCTAAGCCAAAGCCCAGTTGTCAACCCTCTAGTTATGTCAAGTCAACAAATCAAGACTGTCAGCACTAAGTTAACACAGAATCCCAAATCAAAGTTAAAATCCATCTTAGCCATTAAGCAGGAGGGAAGGGGGATTTCCTAACGAATAAGACCTTACCTTCCTCTTGTTAATGGTGAAAAAAAGAATTCTAATTAAGACTTTCTCTCTTCAGATGATAGAATTACTTGAAGATCACTTGGTGGTGGAGAACAAGCATGCAACAAAGTGTGCTCTAACTCGAAGATCAGGCATTCAATTTAGAAATAGAATCAGAGGATAGAATTTGTTCTTCTGTAAAAAAAATAGTAAAAGATTTATACACAATTTATTTGATTATCAATTCATTTGATTGAAATTCACATTGCTTATATTTGCAGCTACAAGTTTTGGCATGCTCAGTAGGATACTCTCTGCCTCTCATGTCATTCTCTAAAAATTAAGACTTCCAAGTTTCAACAACCTTTTCTTCAGAGAAGACATGGTCATGAATAATGTTGCTTCTTAACCTCAAATAAGACGAACACGAAATCACTCCCTTGTAGATCCTATGAAGTTGACGCCATCTCTAGCAGATGAACCCATAAAATGGAGATAAGAGGCATGGCAAGAGCTGTTACAGCAACTGTCACAAAACAGACAATGATGTCCACACCAAGCCCCAACACTTGAAGATGAAGTAAAAATTTTCTTGTAGGACAACTCAAACTAAAGTGCCTATAAGAAGCTGGAAGGACTACCGATCCAAAATTATCGGTATCATATGGTTATTAGTCATCGTCCGGTAAAATGCATTACACTCAACTAGCATTTTATTGAGTGTGCTACGAATAGATCGATTATTCTAGATTAGGATGAGACAACAGAAGCTGATCACATGTGTGTATTACTTGAACATCATTCTCCTTCACATTAATAGAGGTCTAACCACTAGTCTCATCTATGGAAATCTAACTTAGCCCCTCTGTTGTAAACAAAGCCAATTGAAATCCAATTTGGGAGTCTACAACCAGTAGTCGTCTTACCAGTAATCCTAACACAATTAATGGAGAACATTCCTATATCAAATGTCTTTAATGAAGACAACAGAAAGCGGACCCTTGTTACTAGGTGAAGGTTAAGGAATCAAAGATAAGTTCAACCACCATCACTTTGTCATGGGAAATGTCAAGGAAGAAAAAAGTCAAAGGTCAATAGGGAGCATGCAGTAACCATATTTAAACTTGCTTGACTAAATATTGCTTATCTCCATTGCTATAAATACATTCTTGGCAAAGGGGTTATTAACAAAATGACAGTCAACACTTCCTGTTCTAAGCTTACTGTTGATAAACATAAGCCAAATGAAGAACAACTTGCCAAAAAGCCCACTCCTCCTAAAAGAAATGCAACATCATCACTGTCTTAGAACTCTACAACACACATGGGTTAGAAAGAAAAATTTTCACCTACCCAAAGGAATGCAGGAACAAGTTGCCATTGCCATTTGCTATGTAAACTATAGCAAGGTGAAGAATGTACCACTTGCAAGCAGTTCTACATTACAGCACCATTGTGATGTTCACTAATGATGATTTTTCTTGGGGTTTAAGCCACATAATCACCTGATGTTCATCATCGAATACATATTGAGCAAACTTTGGGCATGTTTTAGTGGATGATACATCGACAGTCAACATCATGGCCAAGTTTATTATGAATAGCTTCAGTGTCATTGTCAAAGAATTATGCAACAACTAAATGATGGAACAAGAACATGCAATTGGTGTGATCTGCTTAGATTTGACAATCAGTAACTTGAAACATCATTAATATTTCATGTGATAGATTCCAAGACTTCTTACAAGTTGATGCATTGGCATTCCTAGCTAGATGAACATGGAGTGGTAGCTTCAAGCTTACACTAATGTCTTAATTACTACTGCAATGGAGAAATAAAGATAAGTGGTGATATAGAACCATTTACTGTGATTTAGTCGCACTTCGGTTGAAGCAAAGTTCTTCGAAGAAGATGTTGCGCCACAAAAAAGGCTATTCTAGCTGCTATATCTTCCATAGAAAATGGAGTGTAAAGGATGACAAATATTCATTAATCTCCAAAAGATGATGGCGATGACAACACTAACCGACAGCAACACCGGGAAAAAGAAAGTAAGCAAGTAAGTTCACTCCTTTTGTAAAACAAGCACTTGTCATAACAAGTCCCGTCGTACCTTAAGTACATTCCTATATATCGCTGAAATGATGATGAATCAAATTTATCAAATGTACAACTTCCAAAAGCATAATCAAGGCTGTCATCAAATTTAAGAAAGTCACATGGCATGTCCTTGAAGCAAAGGCTATACTCCTAGTTTATTAGGTAAACCAAAGCAAAGTACCAAAACCCTCTTCCTAGTTTTGTTGCTTTTTCTCATTGCTCGCTTCGAGAAGAAAGTGACTTGCCAAAAGGATGCATATCGATGATGCATTTAGCCCAAAAGCATACAAACTGATGAAGAGATCCGATTATAACTTCAACAAGCTAACATCTTTAGGATAAATCATTAAAGCTAAGCCTATTGTAATAGCATGAACTTACATCATGCTAATCACTTTGGTTAGTCTCTGTTTAGATTAATTGAGTAAGTTGAGCGCGACATTTTATTTCAACATTCGATGTATTTGTGCAACTACAGGTTGAGACAACAAAGTGGTTTCGAAATAAGATTTAATTACGCTCCGTATTAAATCATTAAGAACTTATAAATAAAGATATATACACCAATTGTTTAACTATATTATACAAATGAAACCATAACATTAATAAATAAAATAGAAATAAATGCGGGAGCATACTAATTAATATGGGTGGATATATATTTTTCTTCCAAATAAACCACGAGAATACTAAAAAAAAGGTCCAAATATTATTCCAAGTATTTATAGTGTAAAAGGGAATAATTTCGCATTTTCACGGCAAAAAAAGGGAAAAAGAAAGCAATAAATAAGAGAAATCTAGAGCTAAGATAGATATGACCAAAATCAAGATTAATAAAACTAAGTTACCCCTTCACCGTTTCACGCATTCTCGCCTCTCTTTGTTTTTCCTATGCGGCCAACACTCTCTATTTTCTCCCTTTGTTTTGCCACCACCCTAGCCACCGTGTGGTAGCCTGCCGCCCTGCCGTTAGCCATCCCTCTAGTATTGCCACCATCTCATTCCATACCTCTCTAGCCTTGTTCTCTTGGTATCATGATGTAAACCCTAAACCCTCTTCTATGAACTTTTTATTTTTTAATCCTTTAAATTAGCCAATAAATATGCTTTTTAATCTAGTTGGGTAATATATTATGTGAATTTGGAGTTGATTATTGTAGTTTTGAGGATTTGGAGTGATATGGTGAAGAAAGAGTTTATAGAGGAATTGGGGCTTGGAGTTGGTAGTGAGTTTGTGCCCATAACATTAGATTTGGTTGACCTTTGAGGAATTATGGGTGTATTTGAATGAAAACTTAGAAGTTTTGGTGTACGCGTGTTGGAAGGTTGCCATGAAACGAGTAAGGTGAAGCGAGGTTGGAGATGGAAGAAGGAGAGAAAAAGTCATTATTAGGTTTTTAAAACAAATTAGGTTAAAATGAATTTTGAGCTTTGATTTAGAGGATAGAATTATGTTTTAGTGTGAAACTTGAGTAATGGTAGTGATTTAGAAGCAATTAGATAGCTTGAGGTTGAAGAAGAAGAGAAAGGAAGGAAATGAGATTTTGAGGATATTATTGAAATAAATGTTCTTAATATGAATTTTGAAACCAATATGAGGAATTGGAATAACTTTACGTGTGTGAAATTAGGTGGAGTAATGATTAAAAGTAATTATGATGCTTGACTTTTGTGACTTAGAATTAAAGTAGTGAGACTAATGGATTGGAATTTGTGTTAAAGATTAATTTAGTGTTTTCAGAACTCAAAGAGAAGAGTAAAGATTAATTCAAGCTTGAATGATTGAAAATGTCATATGTTCTTGTGACCCAAGTAGATAAACAGAAATAAAAAACTATTTGAAGCCTAAAATAGTGAAAATCTTACCAATTTGAATCTAAAAGTAGGCACTTGACATTAAAAATAAGCTTCGAACCACAAACCGAACTTGAAAGCCCGAACCTCTTCATGGATAAGTAACCAAAACTAGTATTATCTCTAATAATAATTATAATAGCAATGATAATAATAATAGTAGTAGTAGTAGTAGTAGTAGTAATAATAATAATAATAATAATAATAATAATAATAATAATAATAATAATAACAACAACAACAATAACAATAACAACAACAACAATAATAATGATAATAGTAATAATAATGATAATAACCATAGTAATGGTAATGATAAAACATTGGTAATAATATTATTGATGAAGAAAACAATAATAAAACCTATAATAACAACAATTACGTTAATATTATTAATTATAAGAATAATAACAATATTAAAAGGGGGGAGTAATATAGAAAAGGGGAGATAAAATCAATTTATGTATTTAAGCAAATAGTCGTGAGTGCATTAATAATTAAGAAAAGTTCCAAGAAAGACAGTGAATTAGTTACTAACCCACTGACCATTAAAATATATATTTAGAGCAGAAACGAGGCTATTTCCATCATTATCAAGCTATAAATAAGCATTTTATAAGAGGGAAAGAATTTTAGAAAAAATCCCACATACATCTATTGCTTTGACTCTTTGAAAATTCATGTGTTTCTCAAAATTATATAATTGCATGCAATGTTCACGTAATGAATCAATCCGAACAATATTTTGCCATATAATTAAGTGGCTCAATTAGTTATCAAGCATCAAGGGCCTGCCTCTTAGTTCAACCACGCGACCCTAGCTCAGGCTTCCTTATACAACTATTTTAATGATCGTCTCAAACATCAAGAGGGCTTCCACTTCCAGATAATAACCAACAAAACAGTTTTAATTATATTCTTTTCATCTCCTATTTTCGAACTACAATGAATTGACATGCCTATGCCCAACTAAATTGTACTAAAACCTTATTTGATAGTGTGGGGATAAACGTACTAGACTTCGCCTCATTTTTCAAAATATCTTAGTGTTTTCTATTTTAGGTGAAGAGAAAGTGAACAGTCCTCTTCCTAACAAGTTCGAAGGAAGTAAGAAGTTTTCAGTGTTTGATGGGTCAAAATCATCTACATCATAACAATGTCCTTTTACGTTTAGTAGGTATTAAATCATAATTTATGCATGTTTTTAATAATTATTTTAATTATATTTTATATATTATTTTGCCTAATTTACTTTATTTTCTATATTCTTAGGTTAAGCATTAATAAAGTAAAGTGAAGAAGAAAAGATGTCGAAGTGTGGGTTTGATTGAATGATTCTCGCGGAATTATTAAGTCGGTCCAAAAATAATAATTTATAAAAAATATTTTTTCACAAGGATTTATATGGGCTTGGATTATAAGAGTACTACTTTTAATTGAAAAGGAATTAGAAGATTTGAAAGAGAAGGAATCTAAGGAAGGAAACCCTAGTAGAATAATACTATGAAAACAAACCTACCTCCAATTCTCTACCGCACATAGTATCACCTTGATCAGCACCCTAACCATCATCATTCTCACCCATCACTCACGCCTAATCTCCACTTCTCTCTCCGACAAACCATCACCACCACACAAACGCCCTTATTCATGCATCACCACATATCATCATGCAATCACCATCACTCTCGCTAATCATCCCCATCATATATAGACTGCCCCATCATTCAACTAGAGATCATATCTCACATTCCTTCATCATCAACCCACACTCCTGATCATAATCTCCGTCATCATCATCAACGTTTATCATCATCATCTTCATGCCGCCTTCAACTCCCACTAGAGTACTATTTTTTTTTTGTTTTATTAGTTCGGACTCATTATACTATTAAACATGAAATTTTTGGTTAATTATTGTAATTTTATTTTCAATATGAGTGAGTAATTTTCTTATACTTAGTATAATCTATTTGAAATCATGCTAAATTAATTATTTTGAAACAAGTATTATGCTTTATTGTCTAATTGATTTTATTCTATGAATCTATAATGATTTGTATTTATTATTTATGATATTTGTGTTAGATTAATTAGAATACATGCTAATTAGCTTAGTACGAATTCATATTATAGTTTAAAAGACTTTAGTATATAAAAATTGTAGTCTTTTAGGTACAAGTATCATCCTAATTGATCA
>NCQS01075166.1:0-13668 GCA_002740445.1 Pachycereus pringlei
GACAAATTGGTCAAACTTTATGCACAGGGAAGTGCAACTGGAGATAGAGTGCAAAAACCAACTAAAAGGAAAGAAAAGTTTATTTGTGAGACAAATGCTCATGTAATTAATAAAATTGGCCATCTTGTGTTTTAGAATTAAAGCATATTGGAGAATACGAATAACTCTTCCCATCTTGGATATAATGCATGAACTGATTCACTTGATGAAGAAAATTTTAAATGTCAACCTTCATCTGAAAGGAAGAAAGGCAAACAAAAATTATCTAGAGAGGATAGGCTATAATGATGAGGGAAGGATTAAGCAATGTTGTTAATGATGCCAAATAAAGTATGTGCTCTTAAGATAAGAAAATTGAATCAAAAGTCAATATCAAGACAGGGATTTAAAAATTGTTAGGTGAATTGGATACTGAAAACCTTATATAAGTCTGTAATTCGAGATTGAGTAGGTCAGGTGGATTATGAATGGTTTATGACCTTTGACTTACTAATGAGTTTGAGAGGGTCCAACAACAATGTTCATAAGTACAACACTTGTGCAATTAGTAGCACCTTATGGAGCACATTAGTAGCACCTTATGGAGCACATTAGTAGCTCCTTTATATAGAGGTGTACGTTGCCCATCAGAGGAGTACTCAAGGGAGTTGCTACGAAATCCTCAGGAACTATTCAACCTTCATCATGCCTTACTATATAACACATTTGAAAGATATTTGAAAATTTTAAAAAAGTGATTTTCTATATTAGAAATGAATCTTAACCAACATTTAATATTCAAGTACAAATGCAAACTATAGTAATGTGTTTGTGCTGAACATAATTTTTTAATATGGCTGAATTTAAATGTAAATTTTATCGAAAAATAGATAATGAACTTGCAAAACAAGACCACCTCATAATTGAATATCACAAAGATATAGAAAATGATGAAAAAATAGGAACATGTGAATGGATAAGGTATTGTATTTCGGTTGTAATGTGATGAAATTACATAAGTATATCGTAGGTTTTAAGTTTCTAGAATTGTATTATTCTATTTATATTCTTAATGGTTAGCTTTGAGGCTAAAAATATCATATTTCTAATGCCTTTTTCACTTTATTTTTGCTTGAGAATAAAAAGTATTTAGTATTTTTATACTATTTTTATCTTGACTTGTAGGAAATAATAAAATCTATGGAGTTGGTCCAAAATTGCAACATTTCTAATGTGTAGAACTAGAAGGCAGTGAATTGGATTAGGAAAAGAATCCCATGAGCCGAAGCCAGCTACAAGCCAAGACTAAGCGCCCAAAGTTGCAAGGTGAACGGTACATGCCCAGCGCATGCATCCACTCTCCTTTTGTTGTTGAACTGTACTCGAATCCCAAGCCATCTTCATCCTCCCGTTTTCCTATGCTCAACTAATGAAACCACCACTCCTTTCACGATTTCTATCTTCGTCTATGATCCACTATCAATGGTCAAATTAAGTTGACTAAATCTCTCCCCTAAGACCCAGTGAACAACTACCTTGACCATAACAACTCAATCACATGAGCAACNNAAGTGGGCAGTGAGAAAAGAGAAGTAATATCAAATTTTGTGGGAGTCAAAGATTGGATTGAGTTGGAAAACTCACATAGAAATATGCGTGGGATAGGAGGTGAAGATCATCAATTCCATAGGTCGATACAGGATAGCATATTAGGTCTCAATTTCCTCTTCATTTTTGCCCGTTCTTGTTTTGCTTACATTAAATTGATTTTATATTCTTGAATTGATCTTATTTTGTTAGTTTGACACTTTGTCCAACTTTCTCTGGGTTTGTTCGATTTTAACTTCTGTATCCACTCCCCTTTCAATTCTATGATGCCTGGTCTCGTCCTATTCTCACATGTATTCTTTGTATTTGGTGCTGTTACATTTTGTTCTACAGTTCTCTCAATATTGGGGGCTAAGTGTGATCTATTTCGAGTTTGGACATGCGTTGCTCGCTATTAATGGATAATCTACATTGGTAATAGTGGTGCTTACAAGTTGAGTAATTTTATTTATTCTATTTTGGCTTTGTTTTAGCTACAATCCACCGATGACTCAATCGGTATAATATGTTGTATCTTTTTAGTAGGAGTTTATGTTTGAGATTAAATAGTTAAGTTACTGATCAAGTACCTTCATCTGAATTAAGTTTATTTTAGTTGCTTTTATATTGTTTACAAGTGCTTAACCTTAATTAGATATTATTAGTTCAAGTTAATCTATGGCATGAGTCAATTTTAGTGTTAATGACAAATTTCATGTCCCATTGCTATCGATCGATCCTGAAGCGTTACTTCCAACAACTATGCACTTACGTTATTTTAAAATGTTTGGAAAAGTATTTGACAACTAACAATAGTTAGATAAACTTTCTTTCATTATCCCTTTGTGAATGTTTCACTTTTTATATATAGGCTTTGTTTTATTCACAATGCCATATGTAGTCATTTTGTTTTATCATTTAACCATGGCAAAAAGAAAGACCACGAGTCTGCACCAACTTTGGCCAATACCAATCCTATTGTGGAGTATGATAGTATGCTAATGTGGTTAACTACTATAAATAGTGCACTTACAAAAAGATTCATTATATCAACAAAAAAGGTGAAATAGGATCAGTGGAATTGTTACAACATATATATGCTTATCAAAGATACGAAAGATTGTTTGCCGACAAAGTCTTCAACAAAGTCAAAATGAAAAATATGTGAAACTACTTTTAAAAAGAGTACATTTGAAACATTTATAATTTTTAAAGTGAAGTTTTAATGGTTTTATATATAACCGGCACACTTTTACTTGTGAAGTTGAGATAATGTTTGTGAAGACTTAATTAAGGTATGTTCCTTTTTCAGTTAATCATGAATTTATTTTTTATCATATTGATGATTAGTCACTTAGTACCTATATGTTCATTTTTTTGATGCATATGTTGTTTAGACTAAGCTACGCACCATTGATCTGCAAGGGAAGACAATATACAACTATGACAAAATTGAAGAGCAACTAGAGAAGGAACCCAAATACATATAAAAGGAGAGGGAGGCTTATTAAGATTACTCATCTTGTATTTCACGATTAAAGCACATTGGAGAACACGAATAACTATGCCAATCTTGGATATAATGTACGAGACTTATTCACCGGATGAAGCAATTTAAATGTGAATCTTCGTCTAAAAGGAAGAAAGGTGAACAAAAATTATCCAGAAAGGATGAGGTTATCAGATGAAAGACGAGTTAAACAATGATGTTGATGGTGTTAAATAAAGTTTGTGCTCTTCATTGATTGAATAATTAGGATTTAATAATTAATTGGATCAAAAGCCAATATCAAAACTAGGGTTTAATAATTAACTGGGTGAATGGATACCAAAGTGGAGCTATTAGTTTAACTTTTGTTTAAAAAAAATAAAGGATAAATTCATTGATTGAAATCAATTCAACACTTACAAAAGATAAAAAAATTGCAAATGAATAGAGATTTAAAACAACAGAATAAATTTCTGGCTCAAGAAAACTAATTGGTAACGCACTAATCGTTCGTCTTCCACTCACTCGACTCTTAATGCAATCTTTAGGGAGGAGATCCGTAGATTTAATATCGCTTTCTTGTGAACAATATTTAGCTATAATCATAGATCGTATTCAAAGAGGCAACATCTATTGAAAGGCCATAGTATAATTAATCAACAATTTGATCTCAAATCCAACGAATATGAAACTAGATATATTGAAACTCTCCAAAGGAGTGGGAGATAGTACCGTATATCCAAAGAGGGGAGAAACCAACTCCTACAAAATGGAGGGATAAAATTTAATTTAAGAAAAACAGTACAAAGAACATGGTGATAAAAAGATTAGGATTTACCATGGGCAAATTGCTAATTATTACCCTTTTAGATCACAATAGAATAGGTTTTTTTTTTTAATTTTTATTTTGTTTTAAGAGAAGGGTGGGAGAGTGAGGAGACTCAAGTTCAACATATCTTCTCCTACTGAAAAATTCTGATATGCTAAAGACTTTACTAGGGTGCTTAATTGAGAGTTGCAAATGTCTCTTAAATCAAATGTTGCCAAATCTTTTCGGTACAAGTCATTAGTTTAAGTACTTTTTTTTTAATTCATAATTGTCTACAATAGTTTAGATTTTATATGTGCTCATTTCTATGAGCATATATTTGTACATTGATATCTTTATTGTCAATTTGGTTATTTTACTATTTTATTTTTCGTGTTTATATTATTCTATTTTTATATTATTTTACTTTGGCTAACGTCTTCTAAGTATAAAATTAAATTATAAAATAAAAAAGGACATTATGTATTGGGGGAAAGATTGTCAGGAAGAATGAGCTTCCTTTTATCCAATCTAACTCATTATATGTTTTTTTAGCATTTTGATAGTAAAAGAAGTAATAGTAACAATAGTAGCAATGGCGACAATAATAACAACAACAACAACTATACCAACAACAATACACTTACCTTCCTTTCTCTTCTCCATATTCTTCCCTCCGCTATATATTCCAAAAATGACAATTGGCCTCCCTTTCCTTCCACTTGAAATCCAAACAAGGTGAATGTATATTCTCTCCTCTCGCCTTCCTTCCTTCCCCTCCCTTCCCTTTCCTTCCTCTTGCCCTCTTATACCTAGCTAGTGCATAAGTGAGAATAAGCCAGGGTCAGATACCATCCTTACGATTTCAAAAATTGAAGAATTTCCCAATTATTATATATGATCGTCCTTTTGAGAAATAACCCAAAGGCTCCTAAAAAGAAAGTTCATCTTGGCGTCTAAATATTTGGAAGGATTCTCGAAAATTTAAAAAGAAAAGAAAAAGGAAATGCATAAACACTGAACCAACGCGTGATGTTATTGAAGGGAAGAATTTGCCCAAGGTGTTAGTATGAGAGTATTGGCAATACAAATGCTGCAAGTCAGTGAATGAACTTCACATGCATCAGAGTGATGTTGTGCAATTGAAGATCAATACCGTAATCACCTTCCTGCAATTTTGAATCTCTGACGTTTCTTCATCACTAGTCTATGCAGAGAAATTTAAATCCTTCAAGGAAAATAAAATGACAACACTCTTGTACAATGTGGAGCATAATACAAGATAGAGAAATAAGTAGGAAGCCTACTTGAGTCAAGGATTACATTTGTCTGAAAGTCTGTTAATTAAACTTGTAAAATACACTACCCTAAATGTGTCTTCTTGAGCATTAAGACATATGCTCTCTTATAATTGTAAATACTTGTCCCTTGAGAATGTCTATATCCAACAAGAAGTTATATAACATGTGAATGATGCGGTTATATATCTCTTATTTAAAGAGAAGCAGTGAATCAAAACTAGGCTTTGAACAATTTGCATTGACATATCCAAACTTTTTTTTGGGCAATTGAGAACTACTCACATGATCATTTTCAATACATATAATTATTTCCACTAACAAACCAAGTAACTAGCTAGTAATTAGGGTGATCTAAATAATACATGTACAATTCATGAATACCAACATGAATACATTTTAGTAATTCAATCATCCTAATTAGAGAAAAAGAAAAATAATTAAGAATAAGATCAAAAGGCCAAAAAAATAAATAAAAGAAGAACACAACAAAAGAATTCCACTGGCAAAATAAGGAAAGAAAGGATTTCAAGAAGCAATATATGAAGATTGATTTACTTTCAGGATCAACTAGAGAAAATGAGCTAACTCAGAAGTAAAAGAAGGGAAATGAGGCAAGAATTGATTAGAGCAAAATTGAAACCTAAGAGAACAAAAATTCAATCTGAGAAAAGAAATCTTACATTTGAGAGGATGATCCAATGAATATACAAGAACAGTTTTCTTTCTAAATATACATAGATATTACTTGAGAAATTAATTATAAAATAGCTCCCGTGAGCTCCAATAGTGTTGTTGATGTTTATGAATTGATGCTAATTGAATCAAGTAATAAAAAAAGTAATAAAAACTTTAATGACATTGCATTGAAAGATAATTCATATGCAACATGAAACTCAAATGAGTATAAAATATAATAGTACTCTTTGAATTTGATTAATTTAATCAAAGTCGAGACAAAGTAGATGTCGGAAGTGAGTCGAGTTGAGCCATAACCCTCCAGAAAGACCCGGTTGAACCATGAACTTGGACCGCATAACTTAACCCACGCCTTCACTAAATTGATGGTTCGATGTGGTTTTCAATCATTGTGGTTCCATAGGATGAACTAGACTATAACCATGAACCAGTCCAAGCTCAACTTGGAACCAATCTGCCCTGAACCGCAAGCAAATTGGTCTAACCCGTGCATTTTGGAAAAAAGAATTTTTTACATATATTTTCTAAACTATTTTTAAGGCTGAATTGTAACTATTTTTTATAAAAAAGTTAGGTGGTTAACCTAACTAGTCCATGCTTCAATTACGATTGGCTCGCCCCCGTCCGTTCCATTAACGGTGGGGTGCGATTCATATTTTTTGTGCCATTAAACTCGTGGTCCAAAGAATTTAGATTATTTTTTGCTATTTGATAAATTTCACACATTCAATTTAATATGAAACAAGACTAGGGATGAGCGTGGGGTGGGTACAGGGTGGATAGAGTTATATGTGTACCCATACCTATTTTCAAAAGTCATTCCATACCTACACTCATACTAATCGGGTTTTCAAAATCTATTCCCATATCCATACCCATCGGTGTTTTAGATATTAAGGTTTTATTCAAGTTTATACAGATATTAAAATATACTACCAATCGGGTACGATAATTTATTTTATCTAAAAAAATTCATAAAACTAAATCCAACTAGGCAGAATATTCTAAAGAAATACAATACCGATTGTGTTAAGTACAAGAGCTCATACTTAACTCATGAACAAAAATTGCATTCTGGAAATGACTCAAATGAGGGGTGAGGGACACATCACATGAACTAAGATTTCAGATTTGTGAGTTGCAAGTCACCAGACTTCATGTATTGCCATAGCAAATGAGCAACACAAATGGATGGATTGCATTGTTGGGGTATTGGACCTTTTTTTAACGAATTACCAATGTTCAAAGTTCAAACCTCTACTAAACAATTTATTTTACCCTCTAAAAAAATTCGAATACGGGGTGGTATGGATATGGGGCTAGTGATGTCTATACCCGAACCCGTACCCATAACCATACTTGTTTTCTGCGTACTCGACCTGTACTCATTTTTTCTCAATTTTTCATTTGTATTCCCACTATAAAAGGGAGGGAAGGTTCGGGGCAAATTTTTTGGGGTATAGGTACAACTTTCATCCTTAAACAACACCTTAGCCTTAAATCCAATTCATTATGTCCAGCATCCTGGGGCATGCAAACAGATTTTGGGATGGATAAATTACATTTACTCATCATGAAAGGACGGCCCTGGTTCCTGTACTAGTTCTACACCCCTACAAGACTCGGAACTTTGCAGAGGTGGGCACGGAGAATTCTACGAGGTACTATAAATAGTCAGCTACGCGGTTGGCATAGGATGGCGGCCATAGTTGGTCATCGGGCCTCATCCCTTACCTTATCATCTTATTCTTCTATAATTATCTGCAAGTTGCGACCTATCCCTGTACTTGGACTCTCTATTGGATCATCCTCACTCTTCTACGTTTCCAGAAGGAAGCTTATGGCTCACTCACTCACTCGAGCCACTCTCGGACTCACTCAACCTGCTAACGTCGAACCCATTAAGGTTTCTTTCTCAATCTCAATTATGTATCTCTCATTCTACAGATTCACTCTTGTTTGATTGACTCGCTTTTACTGCTGGCTTAAATTCTTGTTTCTGTGCGATTTGCAGTCTTTGTTTTCTTGTTTCTCTTTTATGCATGTGGGTTGGGGTTTTGGGGCTTTCAGTTTGGATCTATTTGCTTTGTTGAATTGTTGATTTACGAAAAAATTCTTCTTCTTTCTAGAGTTTTGAGGATCTCATGCTTTCTTTGTTTGTAGATCTATCTGTTCTGCGATTCTTTTGGGTATGATTTTCTATTGTATCTAGTAAGAATTAGGAGTAAATAAAACAGAATCTTACTTTTAAACTTGCAATCTCAATCAATCAGTCTTTGTGTTTCACATTGAACTCGTCATTTGTCTTTATTGTCTAGTCTTTGTTGAGATAGATTATGCTATTGTGGAGACAATTATTTTTTGTTATTTGTGGGTCAACTAAGCAGTTCGAAACTTGTATCTCATTTATTATTATCTCGATATACCTGGTGGGGCTTCTTTTATTTTATGGGTGGCCAATCCTCTGAGGGGTTTTTTGTTTTTTTGGGGGGAGGGGGGTGGAGGGAGCTCACCACTGAACTCCCTTCTGGATTCCTTGTAAAGATCTTGCGAAGGAATCGCATTTCCAAAAAGGTCCGAGTTTTCTGTTGATCTTTGCAGCTTGTGGTGCAACTATACTGGTGCACTAAGCAAGTAGTTTTGTAAAATGGCTCAGGATTTTGCCACATATGTATTCTTTCTCACCCTTTCTGTCTTGGAGGTTCTAGACTTTCTGTGTTGGCAATTCCCCTCCCCCCCTGGAATGAGTAATATGTTGACAAAAACTTCGTGTGAAGGTTTCTTTTGCGGTGAAAGATGTAGATGTAGTGAAGTGGAAAGGAGACCTGCTTGCAGTGGGTGTTACAGAGAAAGACATGGGCAAGGATGATAATTCGAAATTTGAAAATCCCTTCTTGAAGCGGCTAGATACCCAACTGGGTGGCTTATTGGCTGAAGCATCCGTTGAGGAGGATTTTACTGGCAAGGCCGGTCAGTCAACCATTCTTAGGCTTCCTGGGCTGGGGTCTAAGAGGGTTGGGTTGATTGGTCTTGGTAACCCATCCGCATCTGTAGCAGCCTACCGTGGTTTAGGTGAAGCTATTGCTGCTACTGCAAAGACTGCTCAGGCTAGTAATGTTGCTGTGTGTCTCGCTTCTTCGGATGGGCTCTCAGAACAATCTAAGCTGAACACTCTTTCAGCCATTGCATCTGGTACATTCCTAATGTTCCTTCTTAGTTGTGGGTGAAATGTGCTGTGGGTTTTTATGAATGAGATATTGATCTTTTGGAGTTATTATGATAGGGACTGTGCTCGGCATACATGAAGATAATAGGTTCAAATCAGAAGCAAAGAAGCCAGCCTTCAAATCTTTGGATATCATTGGGTTTGGGACTGGGCCGGATTTGGAAAAGAAGCTTAAGTATGTTGAAGATGTCTGCTCTGGAGTTATTTTTGGAAAAGAGCTTGTGAACGCACCTGCTAATGTACTTACTCCTGGTCTGTAATTTCATTCTTCTTCACTACATATCAGAATTTCTTCCTTTCTGCTTCTTTTTATGTTAAAAGATTAAATGTATTGGTTCATTTTATACACCAGAGGCTCTTGCCGAGGAGGCATCCAAGATTGCTTCCACATATGGTGATGTGTTCTCTGCAAAGATTCTGGATGCTGAGCAGTGCAAAGAATTGAAAATGGGCTCCTACCTGGGGGTTGCTGCAGCTTCTGCAAATCCACCCCGTTTTATCCATTTATGTTATAAACCTTCAAATGGACCAATTAAAGCCAAGTTAGGCCTTGTCGGAAAAGGACTGACATTTGACAGGTGATCACCCATGTCCTCATCTGGATTAAGAGTTTCTCATTTAAAGACATTTTGACATATGGAAATAGGGAGTGTGTTTAGATTCTACTTCAGTTGTCACTTGGATGCTACAGGAAGGATAATCCTACTAATAAAACAAATTCTTTTGATTGCTGGTTTTTGCAGCCGTGTTACATTTTTTTCTGACTAAATGTTGACAATAGAAATGTTGATGCTTTTTTGTTGATGCTGCTTTCCCTATTCCTGTATGTCTGTAGCTCCTATTTGTTTTGAAAGCCAAATTCTTAATTGCAAGAATGATCTGATGAGCATTTTAGATCTAACTCTAGTATCTTCATAAACAATTACTTTTTTAATTTGTTTTTCTAGTGGGGGCTACAACATTAAGACTGGGCCAGGTTGCTCAATTGAGCTTATGAAGTTTGATATGGGCGGTTCTGCAGCTGTTCTAGGTGCAGCCAAAGCCATTGGTCAAATCAGGCCCCCTGGAGTTGAGGTAAATCCCAGTCTATGTTAATTGAAGGGTAAAAAGCTAAAGAAATGTGTGGCTTATTTTGACAAATAGGCACACAATTTAATTCCATTCTTATTTCAGCAAGAAGCTGCTAAGCTGGAAAACAGTTGCAAGCTTATTCATATTCTTAGTTTAGTGGATGGAGGGGCGTCACTCTTATCTGATGTCCGCATATGTTGATTATGTTTGATAGTGGTTTCTTCTTCTTCTCCATTTTCACGCAATTTAGGATTGTCCCCAAAATACATAGTTTATCGTTGAGTATTCATGTGTATGCAGGTTCATTTCATTGTTGCTGCCTGTGAAAACATGATTAGCGGGACTGGTATGAGGCCTGGAGACATTGTTACTGCTTCCAATGGAAAGACTATAGAGGTAGTTAGCAATTCGAGAAAATCATATGAGGTTCTCACCAGAAAATTGCATTCATGGGTGTAAGCCCTTTAGTGTTTACTTTTGTCCCCCCCCCTCCTTCTGGTTAGGGTTGGATTACTTAACTGTTCTTCTGTGGTCAAGATGTTTCTGCAACCTCCCATTCCAAAGCGAATATTATTTTTTTCTGTTGAAAGAACATGAACCTCATGGAATTGGTTTTGTAACGAGCAGTTGACAATCGTAAATTGATCAATAGAGAGAAACAAGTAGATGGGCAAAAGTTTAAATCAAGTGCTTGAATTATTAAACCAAGTAGTTATTATCATTAGCATTTAGGCCACCTACATGAAGGTTTCGATTGAAGACGAGCAAGGCTGTAGCTGTTGAATGACAGTAGAGGTTCTGAAAAGCTTTTAGGTCAATTAAAGAGACTGTTGATAGCGTATGATGTTATTCTAGTTTCTTTCATTCTGTTTTCCGGATTAGAGGGAATGCCTGTTCTTTTCTTTTTTCTTTTTTTCACTTATGTATCGGAATGTTTGTTTAGAGTTTTTTTAGCTGTCCTTTTAAATTCTGTCTCCAATTGAAGTGTATCTAGTATAGAAAGATATTTTTTTTTTTTTTTTTTTTTTTGGGGGAAATTATATCCTGGTGGAGTTAGAAGAACCAATGGAAGGTAACGGTAAAATGTAAGGACAGTAGACGGAAAGAGTTTGTGGACAGGACGTGCATTGATAGTCCCTTCATTAAAAGTGAAAGAAAATGGTTGGATTCTCCAATTGTCCTGTTGCACTGGCATGGGTATGGTTTCTAATCTTCTATTTGCTGCTATACTTTTTAATCCAGGTGAACAATACAGATGCTGAAGGCAGACTTACTCTTGCAGATGCTTTGGTGTATGCTTGCAACCAAGGTGTAGGAAAGGTGCAATCTTAATCAGACAACCGAGGCTTCAGTGTTCTCATGACAAATTAAATTCAGCAAATCCCTCTTTCCTTGACTAAACAAGTTTAGCGAGAAACTGTTAATTAAGGCTTTGGACTTTGGGGAAAACTTTTTCCTGTTTGTCACTTTCTTGCATTTTTGAAAGTGAAATCATTTCTGCCGCTCAACATCCAATTAGTCAGACCAAAGGTTCTGTTTTCCCGGTGCACATCACTGTATCATCCCTCCATTGGTTTCTGACACCTATGAGGAATAGGGCGGGGGATGTGTAAAGTTTTCACATCTTCCTTTCTGTTCTCTGCTGAGAGTGGCTGGTCAGCACAGCTACTTAACAGCAATTGGGTTTGAAATGATTCAATTTCGTAGGACCAGCGAAACAATGGCAAAAATATGGGGTGATTACATTTTTGGTACAGAGGTGCTTGTATGCTATAGCCAGTTTTTTGTGAGTAGAGAATATTTCCTGCACCAACACAGCTGAATTCTGTTTCATCTAGTGACACATATTCTTTGTCTGCTGCCAAAAATGTGTGCTTATGTGCCAATAAGAGGGAAGGGACCTCAATATGCTGAATTCATGCGTGAATCAGAGAAATATGAGGATAGGGTTCTTGTGGGTTGAATGCCTAAAACTCTTCCCAGATCTGTGCATGGAAGTTATGAATGTTCCTGTAGCAAACTATTCTTGTCTGTTTCACAGGCTTACAGCACCCGCCTTGTTTACTGGCAATATCTATACTTGATGCGTTGCTTCTTTCTGAACTTGTGTCAAAACAACCTTCTCTTCTCTAGAGAAAAGTCCTCCTGTGACTCTGGTCTCATTGCTTATTGCATGGAACACCATGAAGTTGTCAAGAGTTAGCCTCACATTTCATGAAGGGCCCTTCTGTAACATGGTTTCTGGACTTATTAGAGGCTGCTTCAGAGCAGTCCCTAGATTCATGCTAATGCTTTTCTGGACATGTCGGAAAATTTGATTTGCCATCTGTTCTAGGTTTTTTGAGAACTAACGTGAACGGTTACAAAACTAGGCTTTGTTGGCATTGTTGCCAATTCTCGAGATTTAGTAAGAACTAATGAAAATGGCTTAATGTGTGAAGCGAAATACCGAAAGATGAAATTCAACAAAGCCAAGCGAGTCCTTGCTGTTATAAATGTTTGGAACATGCCCTTCCTTTCATGAGTGGAAGTCTTCTATGCTCTTTATGTGAATTGTGAGCAAATTTTGTTGATGAAACGGCACTATTCCTTGTTTCCTTTCTGTTTTTTGTGTCAAAATGATTTTCATTATAGCATCTCCAAACTATGCGAACTAGTAAGAGGAGGATGTCGCTCACCCTAGGTGGTCAGTCCTGTAAGATGCATTGCCCATGAGTGGGTTTTTTAGTATGCACCTTCTAGGAAGGGTCCCACCAGGAAACTATCACAATGCAAAATGTAGCTATGACATGTTTTTCATGTACAACATTAATGCTTACTTTGGGATGGAACATTCTTTTGCAGATAGTCGATCTGGCAACATTAACTGGAGCCTGCGTTGTAGCTCTGGGACCCTCTATAGCTGGTAAACTGTATATTTACATCCTCTTTCTGCTGAGAATAGATTGTTGCACAGTTTATGGCATCAATATGTTTTAGCCATGGGTTAATTCACCTTTTCAAGAAGAGGAACATGTTATGATTTGGAACTTTAGGAACATGTTATGATTTGGAACTTTAGTTCTAACATTAGACATCTTTTGCAACAATCACAATAGAATTGGTTTACTATTATCATCATAGAGGGTGTTATAATAAGATTGAAGATTGATATTAAATTCACTGTTCTCTATTGTCTTTTCATTTGTAGAATACCGTACCTTGGGAAAACAAAAAGAGCACACTTCTTTATGGTCCTCCTTCATTGTGGTTGGGCTACAATTACCTTTTTGTCACAAACCTGTTCTTTTGTGTAGGCGTGTTTACACCCAATGACACACTTGCGAAAGAGGTATTTGCTGCATCAGAGGCTACTGGGGAGAAGCTTTGGAGGATGCCATTGGAAGACAGTTACTGGGAATCTATGAAATCAGGAGTTGCTGATATGGTCAACACAGGCGGTCGTCAAGGTGGTGCCATTACTGCTGCTCTGTTTCTGAAACAGGTAAAGAATTTGATGAATCATTTTTTG
>NCQS01075185.1:0-10304 GCA_002740445.1 Pachycereus pringlei
TTTATGGCACCATGACCACTGTTGTCCTTGGCGATTTCTCAACCATTGTCGTACTTTTCTTTGAAGCCTACATCGTTGCCGTCCCTCCCAGCTTCTTTCCCGAAACTTGGTGCGTCAAGTGTAGTTTCTACTGTAACAAGCCCTTCCTCACACCATACCGCTCTTCTTTGCCCCCTAGTCCCATTCTTTTGGGTTGAGCATTATGACTAACCTGGCTTCGGCATCACAAATGGGTGTTGGCTTCGACACCTTGGATGGCCTCCACCGTCGCCACCGATAATCTAGATAGTAAATGGCATCGCCTATATGACTACGAGTTTAACCTCCGTTGATGATTTCCTTTCTCGGCATGCATAGTTCATGGGATTTGTTATCATCCATTAATTGCAACGCATGCTCGATAGTGTAACCTCTTAGCTGCCTTCGCATGTTCCCACTCTTCAGCACATGCATTAACCAAATCTCGCCTATGGCTATTAGCTTCAGGTTGATCATTTGGTATGTGCTGGGTCATTTGGTACTATTTCTAAGGACAAACTCAGCGAGGTATGTTATTTACATCATTCTATTCAAGTTGCGTAGCGCCTTAAGTCTCGGTTTAATATGGCTAGTTGAGCTCATGCTCTTGATGTAAATGTATGCTAAGTAACATCAGTATCAGGGCTGATCAGTCCATGGATGCTTACTTACATTCCATTGAAACCATTGCTAGTGCTCTAGCGGCTACTCAACATCCAATTTTGGATCTTGAATTAATTTAGCTTACTATTGCAAGATTACTTGACGACAACGAATCTTTTGGTATTACCTTTTTTATGGTTACTGGGTTTACCTCCTTTAATGACTTACACTCCAAATTGCTTTTTTATGAGCAACACCTTAATTACAAAAAGGACTACAATTCCTCCATTCATTAGGCTTTTGTGCAACCACTGGGGATGCTCAAGGCCAAGGGAATGCTTTGAGGTCCAAGCAAAAGCTATTAATAAAGGGAATCACAACAATTACAATAAAGGGGTTCGTGGGCTAACAATGAGAACAACAAAGGTGCAACTCAATTGACCTCCCTATTGCAACAAGCCTTCTACTGGAGCATGCTATCTTATATGATGCAGTTGATTCATCGTTCAGTACTTTTTTCCTTCTCACTTCTGTTACTAATCACTTTTCAGTAGAAGCTAACCAAACTAAGGGACCTTAGGTTCTTACCCTGGGGATTCAACTCTGAATTGCCAAAATCGATACTCTCCTTGCCCTTATTCAATGTTGCCAACATATGCTACGTTCAATCCTATTTATGTCGATGAATAGGTTTGGTGCCCTGATTCTACTGTGGCCTCTTATATGATGCCTGATAATGGTAATTTACATTCTAAATCTATTTATTCTGGCAATGCTCTAGTTAAAGAATGTGATGGCACCCTTCTTCTTGTTGCCAACATTGGCACCTCTATTTTTTGTTGTCGACATCATCTTCTTTCGTTTAAGGATGTTGTTCATAGTCTTGAACTTCAACATAATTTGCTTTCTGTCTGGCAGTTGTGTAGGGATAACAATTGTAATGTTGAGATTGACTCTTCTTGTGTTCAAGTCACTGATTTCATCGAGGGTCATGTCCTTTTATACGCTTCTAATTTGGGTCATGTCTATGCTATCCCTGTGTCTGTTTCACCAGCCTCGGTTGTTGCTAATTTAGTTGTGATAGAGTCTGCAAATCTTTGGCATCATTGGTGAGGTCATTATCGAGCTACCGTTCTACACCCTTATAGTTATGACAGAGTATGCAAAAATTAGTTTTGTTTAATTCTCTGCGATAGTTGTATATCTTATCATTTAGCTAAGTCTCGTAGACTTTGATTTACTTATGCTGAACATAGAGTGGTTTCTTCTTTACCATTAATTCATTCTGATGTTTGGCAATCGCCTATTCTTTCTCATCATGGTGATAAATATTTTGTTTCTTTTATTGATGATAACTCGTACTTTACTTGGCTCTATTTGATTAAACGCAAGTTTGAAGTATATGTATTGTTTACTAAATTTCAAGCCTTGGTAAAAAGCTTATTTAATTGTAAAATCAAAATGTTTCAAAGTATTGGAGGACGGGAGTTTGACAACTCTCCTATGCTTGATTTGTTTCATAAACATGGCATTTATTTTCGAAAACTATGTCTCGATACCTAACAGCAGAACAGGATTGCTGAAAGTAAGCATTGACATATTGTAGATATAATCCATACTTTTCTTATAGATGCTTCTATGCCAACCTATTTTTGACATAATGTTACGCATGCTATAATTTACATCATTAATGGACTCCTTTCCTCTTTGTTGCAAAACAAGACTCCCTTTGAAGTCATATTCTGTAGAGTGCCTGATTATTATTTTCTCAAACTTTTTGGTTGTACTTGTTTTCCAAATTTTACATAATCTTCTGTAAATAAACATCAACCTTGGTCCGTGCATTGTGCATTCTTAGGCTACGCTACTCATTACAAAGGATACTAGTGTCTCTATTTGGTTTCAAGATGTGTCTATATTAGTCCTCATGTTCATTTTCATGAAATTCATTTCCCATTTTCTCACTTTATTAGCAAAGCTCCACATACGATTAATTAACAGCGTAGATCATCCTCTATCTCATGGGCATCCTTTATGTGTCAGGGATGGATAACTTGAATAGTGTCTTCATTAAATTTATTCCATAATTTCAGTTGATGCATTAAACCCCAAGGGGTTGGGCTTTGCCATAGACAAACTCATGCAATGGTCAATCATTTACAAAGGCCTGTAGTCAAAGAGTCAGTTAAATTTATCTCTAACTTTATATTATCTAAAGAGATAACCCTAATATTAATGAGGTTTCTCACAATTTATGCCTCAAGTGAATGTGTCTCTTTTTCGTTGCCACCTAAATCGAGGATTAGCTGTCATAATGCAAGGAAACTAGTGGGGTTCGCTTCCCTCACTATGGCACATCTGCTAGAAATTCTCTTAGTAGTTCAGCTTTCATTCCTCCCAACTCAAGAGCATCAAATTTAGATTCCATAATTGAATTAGCAACACATGATTATTTGACTAATTTTCAAGATATTGTGCCTTCATCTAAGGTGACCACATAGCAACTAGTGAAGTTTACCTCATCAGTTTCTTGCAACCCAGTTTGGAGTCATGTATCTCTCTAGTACTAAATGGTCTCTGTCATGATGTGAACCCTAATCCATAGTCGTTCTTAGCTATCTAAGCAGAGGGTAAGTGCATTCCAATGTTCTTGACTAGGATTATGTGTATGCCTACTAAATCGATTGATAACATAGGCAATTTCTAGTCTAATATAATTTATTAAGAACATGACACTACCTATAATCTTAGCATATTCTGATTGAACAACTGGATTTTCTTCATTCTTTTTGAAGTATACTAGAGCCATATGATGGTTTCAAATGGCCTACGTCAAAATCTTTTCAACATAATGAGCTTCATTAACGGAAAAACTAAATTCAAATTTTTTCATTTTGACCCTAACAATCAAATATAAGCATATTACCAAGATCCTTCATTTCAAACTTAGAATTTAGGAAATCCTTAAGTCAATTTTACCACTTCATACTTGTTCCAAATATAAGCACATTATCAACATACAAGTATACAATGTCAAAAGAGTTTTATCAAATTTTTCACACCGATATTTTGGTGCGTATTTTTAGATCACACAGAGATTTCACTAGTTTATGCACCTTGTGCTCTTTTCCAGGGACTTTCATAACCTTGGCTTATCTCGTATAGATCTCTTCTTCTAGGTCTTCATTCAAGAAGTTATTTTTGCATCCATTAGATGAACAATTAATTGATCTTGTGATGATGCAAGGGGGATTAATGCTCTAATTGTGGCAACTTTCACCACTAGTGAATATGTGTCAAATTAACGTATGTCTTTCTTTAGATTGTTTTCTCTTACTACAAGTATGGCCTTGAATCCATCAATTAACCCATCTTCTTTTACTTTGTTCTTTAAAGACCCATTTACTACTTAAAGGCTTGCACCTTTTTGGTAGGTCAGTCAATATCCAAGTGCGATTAGACATGATAGACTATATTTCATCATTACAGACCTCTGTCTAAAATTTAAAATCTATTGAACTCAAGGCTTCCTCCTAGGTATTAGCTTCATCTTCTGAAATTAACAATTGCACAATTTCGTCAAGTCATCTAGGTAATTTACACTACCATTTTCAGTTAGGAAATAGTAACAATATTAGGGCCAAAAGATGATTCAGTTCTAGGCATTTTACTACATCTAGACTTAACACTCTCATTGTTAGTAGTTTATGAACTATTTATTGGCAGGTGTCATAGGTCTAGCAAGTGACATGTAAGGATCACAAGCTTTCAACATATTCTCAAAAGTTCAGCAATTCCAAATTCAAGAATAGCACCAATCACACCATTTTCATGAATAAGAATAAATCTGTAGACTGAGCTATATTGAGCATAGCTAATGGAAACATAATCAGCAGATTTAGGACCTATCTTTCTCCTTTGAGTGTCTGATATACCAATCTTGGCTAGATAAGCCCACGCTTTAGGGTAATGTAGATCAGGAGCATGTCCCTTCCATATTTCATAAGAAGTTTTGTCTAGTTTGTTATGAGACAGTTTGTTATGAACATGATACGCAGAAAGAATGGCCTCCCTCTACATATTGTCCCATTTTTCTCATAGAAAGTTTTGAGTGTTTTCACATCATATTCCCCTCCTCAGTTGAACATTAGTGAACCTAAAGCGGTCCTCTCCGAAGGCTATATAATACTTTTTACCCCTGACTCATGGTATTTTTGAAATCCCCTAAGTCACTACAGATAAGCTTTAGTATATATATTTGTCTTTCTACTGATTTATTAAAGCGATTCTTGGAGTGTTTGGCCTTTATACGTACTTAGCATTTATCCCACTTGGTATTAGGTAAATTAGAAATTAAACATTACTATTTTAGCCATTTGATAGACGACAAATTCAAATGTCCAAATCAAGCATGCCACATTTCTAAAAACTCAACAATATATGCAAAAGTAGGAGAATATTGAACATTACAAGCTACCTCATAGGCTGCATCAAGAACAAATAATCTAGCATTACAAGCACAGCCTTGACCAATAAATTCAGTATCCTATGTCAGAGTTAATTTGTTAGACCGAAACATCATTTTAATGCCAGCCTTATTAAGATGAAAATCAGATATTAGATTCCTAGGCATTTCAGGAACATGCAAAAAATTGCTCAAAGATAGGTTGCATCAAGAACAAATAATCTAGCATTACAAAAATAGCCTTGGCCAACAAACTCAGTATCCTATGTTAGAGTTAATTTGTTAGACCTAAATACCATTTCAATGTCAGTCTTATTAATGTGAAAATCAGATATTAGACTCCTACACATTTCAGGAACATGCAAAACATTGCTTAAAGATAAAATTTTAATAGATGTGAGTTTGAGGCTTATCTTCCTTTTCCTACAGATTTTTATGATACCTACATTACCCATGAAGACTTATTACCATTAGGCACTTTCTCATATTCCTTGAATAGGCATTGGTTTGGGTAGTTGCGCTGATTGACACTTACATCCACTATCCATTCAACCTGATTGCCTACCAAGTTCACCTTCAAGACTGCAGTGGTAATAATTTTTGGTTCTTCAATTAAATAGGCCTTTGGCTTGTCCTTCCATTGCAATGTGTCCTAGCTTCTCATAGTTACATCAAACTCTTTTCCCTTCGAACTTTTGGACTCTTCCAGAAGCTTTCATCTTGTAGTCCCGCTTTGGTGAATTACTCAACCCTCCTTTATGAAATTTTGGACCTTCTAGCTTCTGGTTTCTCCCTTTAAACCTTTCAAATATAGAGCAAGATTCAACAGGATTAGCACTTGCACATCTATGGCGGTGCAATAGGCTTCTGCTTTGTTGTTGGTTTTCGTTCTCGATTTTCACAGGACCAATAAGTTCCTTAAGAGTGAAGTCCTTCCTTTTATGTTACCTTTTCATCATAATCCTTCTAGGATGAGCGTAGTTTTCAAGCAAAACATCAGCTTGCAAGTATTCACACATTTTCTTTCCTTTGGCCGGCACTTCAAAAATTAAAGTCTCGTACTCATAAATTTAATGCATTATAGGTTTGTCATATTCTATCTGAAATTTAATCTACCTACTAACAACATACTTCTTACTGCCTATGTCCTCATTCCCATATTTTTCCTCGAGAGAATTGCAAATTTAATCCACCTAAAGACATTTGACATGTAATGCAAGACATACGCCTAAAGGTCAAATTGCCATTTCCATATTTCTGTTAAGGTCCTTAACAAGGGGTTTCTTCCTTTTTACTGGACTCCTTAAGAAAGTCATCAATTTCAATCACAATAGTTTTAGTCATAACAAATACAATAGGCTTGGTTTCTGTAAACAATACATAGGCAACTTCAATTTGTGTAAAGTAAAATGACATACGTTCAGCCCATCTTCTATAGTTATTACTATAAAGATGTTATCTTAGGCATATTAAGCACAAATGGATTTGGAGCCATGTTCAATTATTAACCAATGATAATTGATCTTTGGATTGTAGGAAATAAAGTACTAGTGTATGCTTAACAATTGAACATTAGTCTGATAATATTGAGCATAACCACAAATTAGAACGAGCTTATTTGTGGTTGTTGAGGTGTGGTACGAACTGACAGCTAAAATATCAATTACGCCTAACCACTGTTGTAGTGCTACCTATCGGTAGTGGCTACATGGCCTCGGCTATCCTCGTGCACTCGAGAAGAATTAAGTAGAAACAGGAATGATTGAACACCTAAGATTTTTACAAAAGTGTTAATAAAAGGGGAAAACAAATGTTTGTGTGTTTTGCAAATTGGAGCAAGCCATAATTTCTGGACGAGGATTTGAGCAACGAAGGAAACAGGCAAAATAACTCAAATCAAGATTGAATCTTCCATAAAGAATCAACAAAAGCAGTCATATAATACATCTCACAAGGCAAGAATATTTGACGAAATCAGTTTGATGTTTTCTAAAACGTTTAAACCGATTTTATATAAGAATATAATTTGTATCACCAAACCACACCTCGTTGCGCCCCCCTTGTCTGTGTAGATGTTTGTCCTAACCCATCCATACTTGAGGCCCAAACATTATCCAAAGGGCCATAGGATGCAAAAGTATCAAAACCACCTTTTCCCGCTCTAAAGTTCCTATGTGGGACGAGACGAGAACTCCTACTTGCTTGTTCCCCTGTTGCAACCCTACCGCCCGTAAAAATTTTGCGTTAATCTGAACAATAGATGCATCTATTTTTTTCCCATACAACGTTGCTATAAGAGACACAAAAATACATAAATAAAAAATAGATATGTAATAAATCAACAAAGAAAAAGTTGTTCCTACACAAAATTGTCTAATCTAAATTAAGTGTAACTCGTTAATATTATATTGACTAGATTTTAAAAGTTTATCCTATACTGTCTGATCTTTAACAAGTGTAACTTATTAATATTATATTGACTAGAAAAATCTGGGAAACCATTGATACCAACTTATTCTAATTTTTTGTATTTTTTTTGCATAGAATCTGAATGCCAGGAACAAGAGATAAATCCAAACATTTTTAATCATTAGTAAGTGAGAGTAATAAGATAATTGATGAGAGAAGTCTAATTTATATTAACTTACGATAATTTTTATTTATTGTTTTTGATCCTTAGGCAATTATCGAATTATGGTTGTTTAATATNNNAAATTTAATAGAAATTGAGCTTCAAACAAACGAGCAATGAATATAAGTTTAAATGAAGTTTCAATCCAAAATGAATTTGCAATAGGTGGAGCAATTCACATGTTTATATAAATGCTCATACTTTTTAATTTTATCAATGGAGAGATGCCTGAAGAGGTAAGACTTGCTACATCTGGTTTTCCTCTGACCCCGCGAAAATGGGATCTATACTGAGAGTCGTTGGTTGCGTTGTTGTTGGACCAAACCGCACTTTGACAACTCCAACATGCCCTCTGACGTGCGGGGTCCTAGCAAGGTCAAACAAATGACATCATTAATTAAAAGGGGGCGGTGTAAAATCAAGATCAACCAATCGACTCTGATGCCATGTTAAATTTTATAGAATTTGATCTTAAACAAACAAGTCTTGCATATAAGTTCAAATGAGATTCCAACCGAAGACTTAGTAATGGGTAGAGTAACTCACAAGTTTAGAGATATGCTCAAACTCTTTAATTTCATCTATGTGTGACATACTCTATTTTAAAAACTCCAACATCATAAGAGGTGAAGTTCTTCCCATTTAGATTTCTCCATTCACAAGACTTTTGTCTGACACTTTAATAAGGGAGTGACTACTGAATCATTGGAGAACTTGCTTTTGTTGATAATAGGGGTCATTAGCAGCACCTGATTAATTTGGAAACTTATACCTCACTAAGTTTACGATCTGTAGTAATTTAGTAATTGATTTTCTTTTTTTTTTCGCATTTAGTTACTAATTAATCAATGAAACTAGCAAGCCAAATTTTATGTTGTGATATAATGTAACTGTACCAACACAACTTGATCCAAGCAGTTTTGTACTAGTTCTCCTTAAACAATATTTTGGTTTCCAGTCTTGTGAATAGAGAAAATCTGTGATTGAAGAGCTCTGCCTCGTAGTGGGCCAATAGTAGCTCAACTCTAATAAAATGGAGGACCTAAGACCAATACATATATATATGTGTGTGTATAACATTCTGTGAGAATGATTTTTATCCTCTAAATGTGAAGGCCACAAATAATCTGAACATCTATTTGCATATTTTTCATTACAGAGAATGAGTAATTAAATTTTATGTTGAAAAGGAAGGCCAATCATTAATTGCAAGAAAATAAGCCACTAAATGGATTTTAAGGGACTAATATAGTTGCAAAATTTACTATCAACAGAGCTAGAAGTAAAAATGAACAGAACGGAGCCCCAGCTTGGTAGGCTCGAGGTTTAGCAGATGAACTAATTTGTGAGCTCAACTCGGCTCAGCAGCTTGCCGAGGTTGCAAATTTGGGCTCGAGGCTTGACTCACCTAGGATCACGAGACCTTGCAAGCCTTAACAAACCTATGTTTCCCTTGTTATCACTAGTACTAGTAATACTACAAAGGGATCTAAATTGAATGTGAACCCTGAAATTGAAACAAGAAAAAGAGACAAAGACATTGTATCTTAGCCAAACAACAACGCATGATTGAAAATTAATTGGGACGAGAGAACAAAAAAAAAAGGAAAAGAGAGCAATTTTATAGTAGCAATGAGTATAACACATATATGGTTGTGGCTTCGGAAACTATGCTAGGTACGGAACAATTGACTAAATTAGAAACATAGGTTTTAAATTTTAACAATCAAAAATGTTTTTGGAGAAATTGTATCAGAAGTAAAACTTAGCATATCTTGTTCTCCTCCCCTTTAGGAGCCTATCGAGGCGTTTGTGGAGGCTTGGGTCGGCTTATTTATATGATGAGCTTTGGTCTGAGTATGCTCGAGCTTCCTTCGAGCTGAGCTAGCTCGCAAGTCCTCACAAGCTGGCTTCGCTCATTTTCACCCCTAATTAAGCTAATTGCTAATCAATTTTTTTACATCGGTTAATGGCTAACTATATCAATTATATCAATCAATATTTCTCTTAATGGGAACTACAAAATTTTGTTGGAAACAAGAAATTGAGATAAAAGATAAAAAAAGATTAATTTTTCCCAGTGTCTTGGGATTTAAAATTAAAAAAGATTGACTATATATATTGTGTATTTACGAAACTTTTTAAACTTTTTAAAAACATACAATGTAAAGATGAAACGGTCGATATAAAATGGCATATAACAACTTGGTTATTGTTGTCAATCCATGCGTTGCACCGACACTATGCAGTACACACCAATGCTATATGTTGTTTTCACTCGGGATAAACGTTGGCGACGATACTTTCACTACAAGTCCATTTCTTGCTTAGTAAGTTTTGTGTGAGATCATATATATCACGTAAGACATATCATGAAATGGAAGCTTTTATGGTAACTTTTAATATTAATTGAAGTGGCTAGTAGTACATTTAAGAGTGACTGCAATTGAAGTGACTATTAAATAAATTATTATCACCTTTGTTGAGGAAAGTGGCCGAAAAATCATTATTGCATGATGATGTTAGTTGATTGGCCCAAGTCAAGAGGAAGAGAGAAACATAATAACAGTCTCAACCTGGTAGCAC
>NCQS01075194.1:0-10031 GCA_002740445.1 Pachycereus pringlei
TGTCTACAAGTTAAATGCACCATAACATTAACTTTATCAAAGTGTAATATTTGTCGATGTAAATTTTCTCACGTTGCCAATTACATGTGCGCAAAGGTAAACGCATATGCTCTAGATAGACTAGAATGATTCTCTGCATCTCTAATAACAAAACCAAAACTTTTGTTCCCGTTCGCCCCCCATCAACATATCTGGTGGTGGAAACCCGCAAATTGGAAATAGTGACAATCAGTTATCAATTGTTTGAATTGGCAAATATGTAGTGAAAGTATAAAATTTATTAGAGTATGAAAATAGATGTTGTCTCATATTGATAAAAATGAAAGAATGTAAAGGTGGTTGTCCCACATTGATAAAATTAAAAGATTTGAGCATGTGTAGAAGCTTCTGAGTTAATACATTCATTGCCAATTGGTTTTAGGTTATACCCGCATTGAGCTTATGTGCATGACTCATTGTTTAGGCCCAATTTATATTGAAACTTTGATAAAACCATATATTTCTGGATCTTTAGTTATTGGTTTAACTTTCATATAAGATAGTGTTTCAATATGATATTATAGTCTCCCCAATCAGGATGTCTCAAGTCTAAATTTCGGGATATTATAGTCTCTCCAATCATGATCTTCCATAAGTTTACATTTAAATCCCACCATTTCTTTCCAACTGACATAGACACTAAAATTAGTTGTTGTTGTTGATGATCATGTAAAGACTATATAACTATTGAAAAGCATGTAAGTTGTTTACACATTTGCTATAACATTAATTGGCTTACATGAGATCCTTTCATGAACACTTATTGTCAGAAGCCAATGCCATAACCTAGCATATTGCTTGTTAGTGTATCATATCAACCACCTTACATATATAAATTGATTGTGAATGGTCTCACATCAGAATTTGCAGAGACACTTATAATTTCCTATGTAAGTGAACTTACGCATTAACAAGAGTTGCATTTAGGGATCATATAATTTATAGATTTATTCCATACTTCAGTAAAAACGAACTCATGCATGGTTGAGTCTTATGAACATTTAACATGAGAAGTAATGTCGTATTAGACTATAGTTTACTTTTCAATGCCCCATACCAACTACTTTATAGTAACTTATTCCACGGTAATCTTATACAAGAATTTATAAAAACATATAAAATTATGGATCATATCTATAAATTTATTCCATACCTTTTACAAAATAAGCTCATGCATGGTTTGCGTTTTTTTGGGACTAGTACTTAGGACATGTCCCTGAACGGAGTTAGTGGAGCTTCAGGAACTGTTAAACTTTGCAGAACTATCGGACATGCATGTAGCAAGCCTTGTCTTTTGAGTTTTCCCACAAATGTTAACTAGCAAGTTGAACTATAATTATAAAACCCACGATATTTTTTTTGTCTTAATTAATAGAAACTTGCAATTTGGTGTTGTCTAATCAAGCCCCAAAGACACTTCTTTTAATTTCTGAGATGAAATAATGACTCGGAAAATACCTTTTGAACAGACCAACAGACCATAAAAGAGGTATGGTTTCCTAATATGGAATTATTCCCATGTTTCTGCCCTCTAAATCCTACTAATTAGTTCTTGAAATGGTTCTTGCCCATGTGCATTGTTTGAATTGAACTCAATTTTTAATCATCTCTTAAGCTCAACCCTCACTTTTGTTCACATTAAATAGCCCTTACGATGCCATCCTTTCTTAGCTACTCACAGCCTCCATATCTCTTCCTAGCTTCTTTTTTCTTTCATCCAGAGGAGAAGAAGTTGGGTGGGATACCAAAAATTTCGTCGCTATGGCGTTTAGTCCTCATAGTAAAGCATATTTCACAACGTTTTTCATAGGTTTGCTTGTGTTGCAGCAACATTTTGGACTAATAGTTGCTGCAAGACGGCTTTATGCAAGCATCCCACCGGCATCAGTATTTGTTGCTTCAAGACGCAATGTTGCCAATCATTTACAACTGGCTCCTCCACTGAGAGTAATAAGGCCCCCTTCAAGTATGGTTGCTTATAAAGTGAATCGATACAAAAAGACTGAAACAGAGGCTTTTCGACCAACTGCTCCTGGTCGTAGTCCAGGGGCTGGACATGACATACCACCAGGTTCTCATTGATGTATTTATACATATGTGGTTGTGTGCTACTTGTGTCACACAATTAGTTCTTTCCGTGGTTTTCATGTCCTTGATTTTTTATTTTTTTTTTTGGTGGGAGAAAACCATTCTAGGAGCTCAAGTTATGTCACAAGTACTTGGTTCTGTTCGAGTGAAATGTAGTATAAGTAGTTGCGCTTCGGTCGAATCATGTCCCGTCCATGTGGCATGGTCTATGTTGTATTGCTATGATATAAATTTAAATACCACTCTTTTTTTTTTTTTGGGGGTCAAACTAATTTCATTGTATTGTCGTACCATGCCTCATGTAGCAGTGTTATCCTCCCGCACGCCTAATTTCAAACCAACTAAAACCTTGCGTACAAAGCTCAATGGCGGCAACTAATTATTCTATATGGAAATATCCTATATAAAGTTTTATATGGGTGTCAGTTCAGTCAATTAGTAAGATCTTTGAAGTCATTGTCTGAATTAAAATCTTGCCTACATCACCGTTAGTTTGTGTCTCCATTTACCCCCAAAAAAAAAATGTAACTATGTAAAGCTCTATACTTTTCTATCTTCACACTTATAATCTTGTTTAGTGGAGCAAATTTGTAGTTATAATAATTTATCAGCTTCTGAAGCTATTCTTTTTATCAGTGTTTGCACACAAAACGTTGCTGGATTCGTTCTTTTTGTGACTAGTGCATCCATCACCCATGAAGTTGTATGCAGTGTATTTACGCATTTAGACTTTCCATTGATCACACATATTCGTATACATGCAGTGTGAGTGTTCCAATTGTTTATAACAAGAAGTAGCTATCTTACATTCTTTCTACTCCCGCATGCGACAAATAATAATATGTATATCGTATTCCTAGAAGCACATACTCTCCGAAGCCACAACAGCAAATATACATTAAAAAACTAATATGTGACACGTACATGCTTGAAAAATATATACACATGGGCAATGAGAGCACGTGCTCCTAGAAGCACATAAGAAATTATCGACAAATAACTGGTTATCGGTATTTCTTTTCCTTTTTTTTTCTCTAGAATTCTTTCTTTCCATTATCTTCGCAATCCTTACATATATGGTTTTTTCCCCTAAAACCTTTCATGGTACAATTTTTTTTTTTTTTTTTGGTTTGCTTGTATTGAATGTAAAGTAGACTTTCGTTGTATTCGTTTTTGTAGACACCTTGAGAAATAATATTTATATCTTTAGCGCAGAGAGTTGGAGAACAACGTAATAATATTTATATATGTTAAGAAATATATTATATGATGCTTTCTTAATTCATATTGAAAAAGTAAAATAAGCTTTTTTAAAATTCTAATGTGCTTCTCTTTACCATCATCTTCATTGACGGAACTACTACCACTGTTGGTGCCACTGCTCATCCTCCTGAAGAAATTGCTTTTTGGTCCCTTGAGATTTTGATGAAATGATTTGCTGATCGCACGTTTTTAGAAAAATATTTATGAGACTACTTAGTATAGCGTAAATATTTTTCAGAGCACAATTATTTGGGTAAACTGATTTCTGGGTGCCCAATATTTACTTTTATGCCCCTGAACTTTATGAAATTTCTGCTTTTGGTCCAAGTGGGGTTCAAAATGCAAATATTCAAAGTTTTGGAATTTTTTTGCAAAACTAAGCTTATATTAATATTTGGACTTCTTATAATGACTTTAATAGTACTAGTTATCATAATCTACTACTTATATCATAAATATTATATTTTTTATCGTTAGAGATCCACCATACTTCGCAAAATAATTAAATATTAATTAGAGAGTTCTGACCATTACCTAAACTTAGTTGGTGTTGGACTCTAACATTCCTCTATCTTCCAGTTTACAGAGATTGCGAATCTCCATCACACCTTCCTTAGATCAGGTATAGTACAGATCCCTTTCATTTCCTACCTCGGGCTGTGGTCACATAATTAAGTTTTTAATCTTTTTGAGGATAGTGAACCTTTAATCAAGAAATTATAATATTTAAGACATAAGGTTCAATTGAATAAAGTTCCCTACTATGAAACTTCTTTTATTGAAACCTTAAAAGTGGAAATATTACAATGAAAAGATTGAAAGAGGGACTTAAAAAAGTAAGATCATTAGAGACGCTTACTCGTAGAGAAATAGAGAATCCTGACTTCTCTTTTACTCAGGAATGTTCAAATGATCGTGTCCCTTCTCAGCCGCCAGCTTCTCCTTTTATAGAGGAGTTGGAATAAATAGGATGCCCTATCGGTTATAGTACACACTGATTTTACATATGACTACAGTTACATTCACATAACTACAGTATATTGTCTTATTTTACAGATCTGTCACTTGTCAAAATAGTACAACGATGGAGCAACAACCTTTTAGAGCCTTTTAATGTTGACAAGACTAGTCATCATTATTGAGATTCTGTATGCCTTCATCCCCAACAATGTCTTCCCGCCCATCATTATCCGAATAATCATCAAAATCTTCATCTAGTTGAAGATGCTCTGGATCTCATTTTTCAAATAATTTATGAAGATATTTCTTTTATTTTTCTTATAAGAATTTTCGAACTTTAATATCAAAGGGATAATCAAATACATCTTATTAAGTAGCTCCTTCCACCTTCATCTATTTGCTGAACTCATTATGATAGGTGAAAGTATTATTTTTGCAGTGCATTAGCATTACTTCGTGTTCGATCAATGCCCACATTTGATGGTAAATATTGAAAAAAACCAATGCCTCTTGCTAAAGCAGGATCAATAGCTAACTCATGTCGTTTCGAAAACCATTCTTGTTGTTGATTTTTGGGATTGTTTAAATCAACTAGTTGAACAAAATAATGGGCCCGTTTGGCTTTTTCATTTTCATACTCAATTAATGCACAATGTACTTCCATGTATAGGCATCTAATGTATGTGATTTTTGTTGGACCATCAGGAAATGTGAGAATCCAATGGATCCTTCTGAACATGCACTGTTGAAATTTCGTTAGTCTTAAGAAAAATGGGAACTTTGGGTCTGGGATTTCCATAAGATAAACTACCATTCTATATTCTCAAGGTTTCACAACTGGGTCATTTAGAGAGATTGAATTTGTTAGAAAACTAACACCACCCACTTCCAATCTATCACGAAAATATATTGTTGTACTCCAAGATTTCAAAATATTATAGGAATAATTATGATAGTAGTTAACAAGGTTGTACACCACTAATTGAACTATTTTTCCTGAACATGAGAAGTTATTTTTTCTTGGATATCCTAAGGATATTTTTGGTAATTAATCTGTAACTCTAGAAGAAGAAATATTTGGGCTATTAGGTAGGCAAAAGATAGTAGAACAAAGCGTGATCTACTTTTTATATGGAATTCAAAATTATCTATCAGGACCTTACTAGAAGGAGAAATATGTTCTAGTAGTGATGACATTTTATTTCGGATTTTCTCCTTTTCCGGCAGGAGTTCTGCTCTTATGATCACCATTAGCAAGCTCATGAGTTAAACTATCTGCCACGAAATTCTTTGATCCCTATATATGTTTAATAGAAAAGGAAAATTAGTTAAGCCATTATTGCCAACGTAGAAGTCGCCATTGCGCTTGCATATTTGATAAATTCTTTTTCATAAAACCAAATGTTCCTTTGCAATCACTTCGAACAAGAAAATGTTTTAGGGTTAAAAAGATTGAGAACTTTTCAATTCTCCATAAGTCTTTAAGAATTTCTTTTTCCATCATGGAATAGTTTCATTCTGCTTTATTAAAACTCCCACTACAATATTTGCTGAGTTTTTCTCCTTCTTTGATTTTGAGTACAACACTCTAGTGTTGATTGCTGTCATCTATCTCAAGAATTAAGTCATCTCCTTCATTAGGCAAATTAAGAACATGAAGATTTTTACAAATGTTTCTGAAGTTTTAAATAATCTTTGAATCAGTAGGAGTCCATATCCAACTTACTTCTTTTTTGTGCTATAATGGCTATTTCAGTTTAGCTAGATCTCTAGTGAAATCTGAAGCATAGGTGAGGTATCCAAGAAACCTTTCTAACTGGTTCCTATCTTAAATCTTTTTAGGGAAATTTTCCATTTTTTTTTCCAGAATATGCTTTTGTAGAATGATTTGTCCAACTTTTATCTCTTGACCTAAAAACTCAATCTCTTCTTCAGTATAAATGCACTTGTTTTTACCAAATATAATACCATGATCAATGTATCTTTGGGTGACAGTTAAGACATCATCTTTGTGCTATTCTATGATTTTAGAAAAGATAAGGATATCATCGATGTAAACTAAACAACAGTGATTAAGATCTTTGAAGATGATATCCATTCTTTTTTGGAATATTTGAGGCGCATTCTTTAGGTCAACTGGCATTACTATCCACTTATAATATCTTTGAGGAGAACTAAACGTAATTAAAGGAATGCTTTCTTCATCCATTTTTATCTGCCAGTATCCGCTTTTGCAATCTATTTTTGAGAACCAAGAAGTTCTTTGAATTCTATTGAAAAGGACTGTTTTGTTAGGAATATATAATAATGATCAAAGATAGTATTGTCATTAAGTTTTTTGTATTTGATTATTATTCTTGTTCTGCCCCTTTTTTTTCAGCATGATTTTTTACCATGAAAGCAAGACTGGTGTAAGGACTCTTGCTATTCCTACTTAATTCTTTATCCAGAAGGTCTTTAATTTGTTTGTAAAGTTCTTAAATGTCCTGGTATGAATATACCATTTGTTTTACTCGAATAATAGGAGTGGGATTTAACTAAGTAATCTTTGCAAATGCCTTACCTTTATCCCAAAATTTTAGAGGATTATCGAAGTAGAGTTCTTTGCATAACCACTCTTATTATTTAGCAATTTGCTCTTTAATAGATAACTCAAGTAATGAGATTGTCAGCGCTATGTCACGTTGTGGAGGCATTACTTTCTCATCACGCTGTCTGCGTATAAACTTAATTTTCTGATGAGTGTAAGCCATACTTAATTTTTCAATAGAAACTGATTGACCATTAACTGTAATTATTATTTGGTTTATGGTCTGTGTACATGGAGAATATAGTCTCTAAAAATTATTTTCATCAATCATATCATAAGAGGTGTGATCAGTAGCACATAGAATTGGTATAACGCATTGAACGCCTCCTAATTATATGGATAACCCTTCTATTGCCTCCTTATGGCATATAATGCCATTATCAGCTATCCTTGCTTGTAAAAGATTCTTGACTTTTTTTCACATAAATTCTGGAAATAATATTCTCTTTTCAAAGTGTACAAAACAACCACTATCTAAGTCGACACATAATTCATTTTTATTGTATCCCTCTAAACATACCTTTATTGGGATATAGATGCTGTTAGGATTTGTATTGGTAGGTTCATAACATATCTCCATAGTCATGTACTCATGTTCTTAACTAATTTATCTTCATAGATTGGCTCACTAACAGTTCCAGTTTTATGGCCAATGACTTTTCTATCTAGACTCATACTTTGGTTTTCACTGTGTCTTGCAGGTTCAAAACTCATGCTTCTTAATAATTAGGATTTTAGGGTAATTTTACTATTCTCATCAATATTTATCACATTTTTCTTTTTCATTTTTGTTGAGTTGAAAAAGCTAGATATTCATGAGCAATCAATCTTTATCTCCTACAGATTGGACTTGATCCTCTGGATCTTTTGCATAAGAGAAGGGCTTTCAAATTTCTGCCTTTATCATTGTAACCTTAGTTTTTAGATCTATAATATTATCTAATTTGTAGATAATTTTTCAAAATATTTCAGTAAGTATCCTCCTTTTTTCATATTCATCCCAACTATTTTTATCTTAAGAGATAAGAAGTTTTTAGTAAATTCATCTTTTAGAATCACATAATATCAATGTCAACAATTACATCCTGCCAATCCATTACATAAATTAGTCTTAATCCCTTGATAATTTGATTATTAAATTTGATATGCCTGATATCACAGAGTAAGGCATAAAGATTAATATCTTTGCCATAATATTGTAATGGAGTAATTTGAACTTAGGCACTTCCAACATGGATATACTTTTATTTTCTATCTTTGTTATGCTTAAGTATATGTTTCCAGTTCATGAGATTAACTTCTCCCACATCATACTCATAATCTTTGATTTCTAGATCTCCTTCAATCCTTTCACATACATATTTACTTTTTAATTGAAAGATGAACTTTTTATAGATAATGTCTTTCTGAATTATAAAAAAGACCCAATCTTCTTTGACTTCTTCGTTCTCATTGTCTACAATAAACTCTTCTCCTTGAAGATCACCAAGACTAATCGATCTACTTTCCATCATATGACTGGTCTTTTAATAATCACTCTCTTTATATTCGTCTTCTAGTATAATCTCAATAATTCTTTGTTGTTATTTAGGGCTAGGTCTAGTGTCTCTTCCTCACTAAGCTCAAGGTAATCTAGGCTTCCTAGAGTTTCAATCAGCTTATTATTCTTCCTATTTTTGCATTCATTAGCATAATATCCTACTTTCTACATGCCTAACATTTGCACTTGTTTTTCCCTGCAGGATAATAAGCTGCTTTCCTAAAAGATCTTTGATTTTTAGGGCTTGATTTGTTATAATAATTTCTTCTATATTTCTCTCCCCTTTGCTTATTAAAGCTCTTTTTCTTATAAAATTTTCTTTTCCTTCTCCTTTTAGGTTACTTTCCTCATTGGTGAGGTGAATCCCAACAAGTTAAAAATTACTTCTTAATTTTCTTTTACTTTTTGAGATCAAGACATTGTCATTGATCTATTTTTTTAAATAAGAGATTCTTGAACCAAGAGTATCAATGACATTTGCGCTTTCGAACCATGCAATGTGTTTTTCATTAATTGTGAAATTTATTAGATGTGGCAATTTGTCATAGAACATACTAAGATTAGTTTCATTATGCCCAATTTTGTAATAATATTGACTAAATTTAGTGATATAATTCTCCAGATACCTCATATCCCATAACTCTATATTATTAATCTTTCTTTTCCATTCTCTTGTTTTTTCTTCAGAATCAAGTTTAGCTCTGATAAATTCTGTTTCAATTTTCTTGCATAGGTTTTTGAACATTATAGCTGGTGTTTCCATTATTCTTATTGCATTTTTACCACCTTCATCATCTTCATTTAATGAACCATACCAGTCAGCTACAGTGCCAGAAAAGTTATGTTTGATATAATTTAGAAAATTTACAGCAGTTCATCTAGTATTTAAATTTAAGATACTATTCATTCCTCTTTTTCAATGCTCAAATATTTCTTCTCTATTATGAGCTTCATCTAAGTTTAAGATATATCCAATTTGGCTAATTGGGGTAAGGCCAATTTCATCAAAAGTTATAGTTTTGCTTCAGACAAACCCAAAAGAAAAGTTAGTTGTACATTCTGTAGAAACATACCTAGGTCTCATAAAATGGGTATTTCTTCTAAAAAGTTCACCAAATTCCTCAAGTTTAGGAACTACATTGTTAACTATATTAAACTCATCTGTATTAAGCTCTTCTCCAGTCTCATTAAGGGGTATTTGCATTTAGGTACCCTGAAGTTTTAGTCATTATGGTTTTCAACACTGTGTTCTCAGAATTAATATTCTAGTACCACAAAGTTTATGTATAATTTTTAGGTACCCTTAGTTTCTTCTTGAGCCCCTAAACTTTTAAAATTTGCATTTTAACTCAAATCCTTAAACACTTACATTTGAAAATTTTAAATTTGTGCACATGTAAATTCTCTCATTAATAGCACTCGAGGTCCACTGTCATCTGGTAGCAAAGCCGCATGACTAAAAGTAATTAAGATAATTAAGCTAATTAACTATAATTAATGCTTGAATCATCACCTACTTACCCTGGACCCTATTATTCTCACATTGTTTGC
>NCQS01075194.1:10041-20626 GCA_002740445.1 Pachycereus pringlei
ACATTTCTTTATTAGCACCTCAATTAAATTATATCACTGATATAATTTTAGAATTAAAAGCATAATTACCTAAAATTAAGACTGAAGTTAAGGAGATTAAAAATCAATTATCTGCAATTCACCTTTCTCTAGTTATGAAGTTAGACATGGCAAAAAATCTACTTCCAGTATTAGTACCCCATTTCAGCATAAATATCCCTTTCAGAACCCCAAAAACAACAATCCATTTCCTTTGTATGATATAAAAATTCAAAAAGAAGTAAGAGAAATATCAGGTGAAAAATCAGCGAAAAAAGTAGAAAAAGAAGAAGAAGATGGAGTATAAGCAGTATTCTCTTGAAGAACTGCAGAATATGTTCGAGAAAGAACAAAATTCAGAATAATTAAACAAGATCATGAGTGCAATTAGTGATAAAAATGATGTTTTATCTGATGACAATGAAGAGACTAATAATGTCCAATTAGAAGAAGAAATATATTAGCAGATGAACCTTATTAAATTAGAAGATTTGAATGTTTTACATTTGGAGAAAATTAGAAGAAAACTTGATTAAAAATATAGCAAAATGGTTGTTGAAGATGAGATTAATGAGATAGAGAAGAACTTAACTTAAGTGAAATACAGACCAATCTGGTTAACAATATTGTTCCTAATCCTGAAGAATTTGGTGAAGCTTCTAGAAGAAATATTTATTTTATAAGACCTAGGTGCGTTTCTGTAAGACATACGACTAATTTTTCCTTCGCGTTTATCCAAAGGAAAGCTACAACTTATGAAGAGATTGGCCTTCCTCTAATTAGTCAAACAGGATACATCTTAACCATAGATAGAGCTCGTAATAGAGAAGAAATATTTGACCATTAGAAAAGAGGCATAAATACTGTCTTAAACCTAAACACTTCATGGATAGCTGTTAATTTTCTAAACTACATTGAACATAGTTTTTCGAGCACTGTCGTTGACTGGTATGATTCATTAAATAAAGATGGTAAAAATACATTAAGAATGATGGGAACACCAGCTGCAATGTTCAAAAATCTATGTAAGAAAATCAAAATTGAGTTTATCGGAGCTAACCTTGATTCTAAAGAAAAGACAAGAGAATAGCAAAGAAAGATTAATAATATAGAATTATGTGATATAAGATACCTGAAAAATTATATTGCTGAATTTAGTTAATATTATTACAAAATTGGGCATAATAAAAGCAATCTTGGTATGTTCTATGACAAATTGTCATATCTTATAAATTCTATAATTAATGAAAAATACATTACATGGCTTGAAAGAGCAGATGTCATTGATACCCTTGGTTTAAGAATTTCTTATCTAAGAAAATGGGTCAATGATCAATGTCTTAATCTCCAAAAGCAAAAGAAAATTAAAAAGCAATTCTTAACTTGTTGGGATTCACCTCACCAATACGGAAAGGAACCTGAAAGGAGAAGAAAAAGGAAATTATATAAGAAAAAGAGCTTTAATAAGCAAAGGGGAGAAAAATATAGGAGAAAACATTATAAAAAACCAAGTCCTAAAAACTGAAGAATGTTTAGAAAAGCCGCTTATTGTTCTGTAGGGGAAAGCAACTGCAAATGTTGGGCATATAGAGAAGTAGGACATTATACTGATAAATGCAAAAATAGGAAGAATAGTAGGCTTATTGAAACCTTGGGAAGCCTAGATTATATTGAGCTTAATTAAGATGAGACATTAGAGCTAGTTCTAATTAACAACAAAGGAATTACTAAAATTATATTAGACAATGAATATGAAGAAACTGATTATGAAGAAATAAGTCATATGATGGAAAGTGGCTCAATTAGTCTTGGAGATCTTCAGGGAGAAGAGTTTGTTACAGACAACGACAACGAAGAAGTCAAAGGAGATTAGGTCCTTCCCATAATCCAAAAAGAGTAAGTACGTAGGTGAAATGATGGAAGGAGATTTAGAAATAAAAGATTGTGAGTATTATGTGGGCGAAGTTAATCTCATTAATTGAAAAAGCATCCTTAAACATAATAAAGGTAGAAAGCATAGGTATATTTATGTTCGAAATGTTCAAGTTCAAATCACTCTGTTATAACATTATGTCAAGGATATTGATCCTTATGCTTTGCTCTGTGATATTAGGCATACTAAATTTGACAATCAAATTATCATTCGGATTAAGACCAATTTATGTGAGTCTGATGGATGAATTTGCGAATAACTTCTTGTCACTTAAAATAAAAATAGCTGGGATTGATATGAAAAGAGGAGAATATCTATTAAGGATATTTTGAAAAATTATCCACAAATTAGATAATATAATAGATCCGAAAACAAAGGTGACAATGATAGAGGAAGACAAATTTGAGAGCCCTCCCCTATGCAAAAAATCTAGAGGATTAAATCCAATCCTTAAGAGATAAAAATTGACAGGTCATGGATTTTTGACTTTGCCAACACTACTAAAATCAATAAGGAAAATGTGATAAAGATTGATGAGAATGGTAAAATTACCATTATACCCCTTATTAGAAGGATGAATGCAAGATCAGACTGGGGAGAAGGATCTTTCCCAGCTAAAGAAGAGCTTAAAGAAGATGATACATTTAGTATGACCAGTGAAATGAGTACAATGAGTTTTAAACCCGCAAGACACTAATGAGTTTTAAACCCGCAAGACACAGTGTTGATCGAAGTATGAGTCTAGATAGAAAGGTCGTTGGGTATAAAACAAGATAGTGAGCCAATTTATGAGGATGAATTAGTGTAAAATATGACTATGAAGGTATGCTATGAAGTCACTAACACAAATCCTAATAGCATTTATATCCCAATAAAAGTTTGCTTAGAGGGATATAATAAATATGAGTTGTGTGCGTATATAGATAGTGGTTGTTTTGTATACTTTGGAAAAATATCATTATTTCCAGAGTTTATGTGAAAAAGAGCTAAAAATCCTTTACAAGTGAGGATAGCTGATAATAGCATTATAAGTCACAATAAAGCCATAGAAGGGTTATCCATAGAATTGGGAGGACTTTAATGCATTATACCAGTTCTCTAGGCTACTGATCAATCCCCTCATGATATGATTATTGTAAATAATTTTGGGAGATTATATTCTCCATGCGCATAGACCATAAATCAGATAATATTCATAATTAATGGTCACTCAGTTCCTATTGAAAAATTAAGCAAAGCTTATACTCATCAGAAAATTGAGTTTACACGCAGTCAGCATGTTAAGAACGTAATGTTTGTATAACGTGAGGTAACATTAACAATCTCATTACTTGAGTGATCTATTAAAAAGCAGACTGTCGAACAATAAGAAAAATTATGCAAAGAACTCTACTCTGATAATTCTCTAAAATTTTGGGATAAAGATAAAACATTTGCTAAAATCACTGTATTAAACCCCAACACTATTATTCCAATCAAACAAACGGTATATACATAGCAGGATATCCAGGAATTTGATAAACAAATTAAAGAACTTCTGGATAAAGGATTAATTAAGAATAGTAAAAGTCCTCATACCAGTCCCGCTTTCATGGTAAGAAATCATGCAGAAGAAAAAAGAGGAAAACCAAGAATGGTGATCAATTGCAAAAAGCTTAATGATAATACTATCTTTGACGGTTATTATATTCCTACCAAAACAGTCCTTTTTAATAGAATTCAAGGAGCTTCTTAGTTCTCGAAAAGGATTGCAAAAACGGATACTAGCAGATAAAAATAGATAAGAAAAGTATTTCTTCAACTACATTTAGTGCCCCTTAAGGACACTATAAATGGATAATAATGCCATTTGGTCTTAAAAATGTACCCAAAATATTCTAAAGAATAATGGATAACATCTTCAAAGACCTTAATCACTATTGTTTAGTCCACATTGATGATATCCTTGTCTTTTTCAAAACCATAGAATGACATAAAGATGATGTCTTAGCTATCACTCAAAAATATATTGATCATGGTATTATACTTGGTAAGAACAAGTGCATTTATGCTAAACAAGCAATTAAGTTCCTAGGTCTAGAAATAAAAGCTGGATAAATTATCCTAGAAAAACATATTTTGGAAAAAATAGAAAATTTGTTCGAAAAAATTAAAGATAGAATGCAACTAGAAAGGTTTCTTGGATGCCTTACTTATTCTTCAGATTTCATTAAAGATTTAGCTAAATTGAGAAAGCCATTGTAGCAGAAACTTAGGAAAGAAGTAATTTGAACGTGGACCACTAATGATACAAAGATTATTCAAAACTTCAAAAAGATATGCAAAAATCTTCATGTTCTTAATTTGCCTAATGATGGGGACAATTTAGTTCTTGAGACATATGCTAGCAATGAGCACTGGAGTGCACGACTCAAAGTCAAAGAAGGAGAAAAACTCTATAAATATTATTGTGGAAGTTTTAATAAGGCAGAATGCAACTATTCCATGATAGAAAAAGAAATTTTTGCAGTCATAAGGGGAATTGAAAAGTTCTTAATCTTCTTAGCACCAAAACCTTTTCTTATTCGAACTTATTACAAAGGAATACTGTGTTTTGTGAAAAAGAATTTATCAAATATACAAGTGTAAGGCAGCTCCTGCATTGGCAATTATGGCTTAACCAGTTTTCCTTCTCTATTAAACATATACAGGGATTGAAGAATTCTCTAGCAAATAGTTTAACTCGAGAACTCGCCAATGATGATCATCAAAGTAGACTCCTACCAGAAAAGGAGGAAATTTATAATGAAATGCCAATATTACTAGACGGGTTTCTCCTTTTAGTAAAGTCCTTATTGGTAATTTGGAATTCCATATAAAAAGTAGATAACGATTTGGTCTGTTATCCTCTGTCTACCTAATAGTCCAAAGATTTTTCCTTCTAAAGTTACAAGGTAATTACCTTAGATGTCCTTAAGATATCCAAGAAAAAATAAGTTCTTATGTTTAAGAAAAATGATTCAATGAGTAGTATGCAGCTTGCATTGATCATTATTATAATTATTCCTATGATATTTGGGAGTCTTAGAGTAAAATGATCTACTTTTCCGATAGGTCTGGAGTTAGTGGTGTTAGTTTTCCAGCAAATTCAATCTCTCCAAATAACCTCGTCATTAAAGCCTGGGAGTACGGGATGGTAGTTTACTTTACAGAATTCCCAGATCCCAAATTCTCATTTTTCTCAACACTAACTAAATTTCAGCAATGTATGCTCCGAAAGATCTATTGGATTCTTACATCTCCTGATGGTCCAACAAAAATCCCGAATAATAGATATCTATATTTGGAAGTACATTGTGCATTGATTGATATGAAAATGGAAAAGCTAAAATGGCTCATTATCTTATTCAAATAGTTGATTTCGAAGATCCTGATGATTGACAACAAGAATGGAATTCGGAACAATAAGAATTAGTTACTGATCTTGCATTAGTAAGAGCCATTGGATTTTTCAACATTTATCAACAAGTTGGTGATTAATTAAACGAGGAAAAACACTAGTGCATTGCGAAAATACTACTTTCACTTATCATAATAAGTTTAACGAATATATGAAGCTAGAAGGAGCTGCCTTAGAAGACGTTTTTTATTATCTCTTTGATGTTGGAGCTGGAAAATTCTAATCAGAAAAAGGAAAGAAAAATCTTCTTGAATTATTAAAAAAATGGGATTCAGAGCATCTTATATTTGATGAAGATTTTGATGATTATCTAGATAATGATAGTTTGGAAGATATAATTTGGAGATGAAGGCATGCAAAATCTTAATAATAATGACTAGTCTTGTCACCATTAAAAGCTCTGAAAATAGTTGCTTCATTATTGTACTATTTTGATAAGTGTCAGTCTATAAAATAAAATAGTTTACTGTAGCCATGTAATTGTACTGTAGCCATGTGTAAAAGCAGCATTTAATGTAGCCGTTAGATCATCCTATGTACCCCCATCCCCTCTATAAAAGGAGAGATCAAGGGTTGAGAAGGGACACGGTCATTTTCAGCATTCTTGAACAAAAAAGAAGTTGGGTTATCCATTTCTCTATGAGTAAGCATCTCTGATGATCATAGTAGTTTAGGTCCCTTTTAAATCTTTCCAATATAATATTTCCACTTTTCAGCGTTCCCAAAAGGGAATATTATTCAATTGAACCTTATGTCTTAAATATTATAATTTCTGGATTAAAGTTCCACTATCCTTTAAAATATAAAGAGCTTGATTAGTGACTATAGTCTGAGGTAGGAAATGAAATGGATTTGTATTGTGCTTGATCTAAGGAAGGTGTGGTTCATATTAGCAATCTCTGTAAACTACAAGCTAGAAGAACACCAGGGTCCAAGGCCGACTAAGTTCAGGTAATGGTCGAAACTCTCTAGTTAAACCTTAATTATTTTGCTAAGTATGGTGGGCTTATAACCAGAGAAAGTATAATATCTAAGCAGTAGATTGTGATAACTAGTATTAGTAAAGTCATTATAAGAAGTTTAATCATTAAAAACAAGTATATTTCTTGAAAAAACTTCTAAAACAGCTTATTTGGTTATTTTCCCACTCAATGGACTTTCCTACAAATTCTAAGAATTTTTGGACCAAAAGCTAAAAAGGTAAAGGTAAGGGAGGTATTAAAAAATTAAAATAGGTAATTAGAAGGAAGCTAAAAAATCGAAACATCATAGCTCAAGCTACACAGAAACTAATCCACAAACCTTGGGGTTAAAAATATCAACTCGATGAACATTGAGGTACGAAAATGTTATAGATTCATCTCTTTAATCTCATTATCAAATATCATTTTACCATATTTTTTGTCTATTTTTTTCCTAATTTCTTCTAAAAGTACAATATTAAGATCTTCTGACTTAATTAGGTTCATTTGCTGACGTATTTCTTCTTCTAGTTGGATATTATTTGCCTCTTCGTTATCATCAGATAGTAGCTCGTGTTTATCAGCTATTATGCCTATGATTTTGTTTATTTCTTCTGGATTTTGTTTCATTTCAAACATACCCTGTAGTTTGTCAAGATTATACTGCTTATACTCTACCTTCTTCTTCTTTTTCTGCCTTTTCAGAAGATTTTTTAGCTGATTTTTCTCCTACTTCTTTTTGGATTTTTATATCATGCAAAGGAAATAGATTTTTGTTTTTTGGGTTTTGGAAAGGATATTTATGCTAAAAGAAAGTACTAGCACTTAAAGTTGATTTTCCACTATGTGTGATTTCGTTAACTAAAGAAAGATGGATTGCAGATAATTGCTTCTTAATCTCCTTTGCTGCAATCTTAATTTTAGCTAATTCGACTTTTAATTCTAAAATTATATTAGTGATATAGTTTAATTGAAGTGCTACTGAAGTAGTTCCTTCTGGTGAGTGCACAACATGAGAATAATTAAGAGCAGGACAAGAAGATGACCATCCAAGTATTAAACATAATTAATTAGCTTAATTAAGCATTAATTAGCTTAATAAACTTAATTATTTCTGGTTACGTGACTCTGATACCAGTTGAAAAAGGGCTTTAAGTAGTACCTATGAGCGGAAAACCACATGCACAAAATTGAATTTTCGAAAGTAAGTTTTTAAGGATTTGGGTGAAAAATGAAAATTTTAAAATCTTAGGGGGCTTTGTGGAATTTAAAATTTTAGTTTTGGCAAGTTTGGTTCCAGAAATTATTTGTATCAGATGGACCGAAAAATTGTTTCTAAAGTTATGGATTCAGAAAATTATTTACACCAAACCTTGAGGTCCGGAATAGAAATTATCCCGTCCTTCTCCTCCTCCTCCTCGTACCACTAACAGTAGTAATAACAAAAACAAAAATAATAATGTATGAAAGACTTTATGAATGCTACATTGTTTAAGGAGTATAACAATAATACTCTATCATGAATCCTAAGATTAAAAAACAAATTGAATGGCAACACAAATGAGGTTTTTACACCGACTGCTCTTGAACTATTGTGTTGTATTAATTTTGAACTCTGACCTATTTACATTAATTTTAGCCCCTTTAACTTTTCACAAAATAACAATTAATATCCAAGTACCAAAAATATCCTTGGTTTTTGCAATTTTGTAAATTACGAATAACTTAGAGATAAATTTGTTAATTCTTACAATTGTATAAGAATCGGTTTTTGAAAATTTATTTACTTTTTCTGGTGAAGTTATTTTATTCTTTACAATATGTTAAATTTTATTAATTTGTATAGTTCCTGCTCCTATTTTTCTCAATCTTCATAATGTTTTCCATTAGAATTTATCATTTATTTTTAATGTATTTTTCTAACTTTCTTACTGTTCTTATTTGCAATTATTCTAATAAGATTTTTTATTTGATCCCTTCAATTCATGATTTCAAAATTTTATTGGTGAACGGCATTTTCAGTGGTGAGTTTTTAGATATTATTTTGTGAGAAATTGAAGGGGTAAATTTATGCAAATAGATCAGGATAAAAATTTCAATGTATGATAGTTCAGGTGAGGTAGCTATAAAAAACAACCAACAAAATGTGACCCTAAATTTTATTGTACTTGTCATAAACTTTTATTTTGTGTACCATGTCATAAACTGTTGTATTTATACTGTTGTTATATAAATGCACATTGCTATCGAAGCAGTGTTGGTCGGTTGGTCAGCAGTACCATTTGCCACCCCCTCCTGGCTTAGATCATGGGGGGCACAAATTCAGATTTGTGCACAAATTTGTGTGGGAGGCTTGTGTTCCTAGGCTCCTGCTTGGGCTTTGACGTCCCCACCTTAGCCCATTGTGGCCCACTAGATACCCCGAGATAAGGGCCTAGTAGGCCCACCAAAAAAATAAAAAATACATGCACATTGCTCAACAGAGAAGGTTAGGATGCTTGATTAGGTTTAGAGCCATCATTTCTTTATCTCCTTTTATAGAATTTTCATGTATTATTACTGATGACTATTTAGGTAGAACCCTTGAAAGAAGAGTTGTTTAATGTTTACTTGTACTTAACTACCTAAAAAAAAGTATGTATATATATATGCAATTTGCTCAACATCTTTGTCATACAGTTTTTTTCTTAATAGCTTTAACAAAAATAGAAAAATTCCAAGATATAGCTAATAAAACTAGCGTCAAGCTTTTTATCCAATTGATATATAGTTTATAAAATTGGTACATTGTTGTGTAAAATACCGGAACTGCATGGCATAGCTGTAACTAATAACCAGCAAGTATGGATCGTTTCCATATGAGGTGTGTTTTCAAGCATCAAAGCTAACTCATGCGTATCAATTTAGACAAATCAAAAAGGTGATAGAAAGAGGAACTAAATTACTAAGGCAAATAAAAAGGACTTCAATTATTATTAAACCTATGATTTACCAACTAATCGAGTTAAAACCTAACCTTTTCAAATTATGCTAGTATTCAAAGATTATCGATTATACCATCAAAGCTCACCTAACCCCTCTTTCAAGGGTCGAAGGCTAGTTTAATTGTTTTAACCACCCATTTTTATAGGTTTACCCCAATAATTAAACTACAAGAGTAGCTACCCTTAACCTATTTAGGATTCGAACTATTTTCATGTCCAAACGCTAGCCATCCTATCTACCCACACTAGATAACCAAACTCACCTTTCAGCACGAGTCAACTGCCCCCTAACACAAGGGTGAAAAACTCTTTCAAGTATTTCAACAAACACTTGATGGGCATGAAAGAAAACTCTAAATCCAAGCACAAACAAGTTAGGTTAAAGTTTAAACAAGATCAATTACCCATCTCAATGGCTAACCATAACCAAAGAACACAACTTTAATTACAAATAATAAAAATAAAAACACAAGCATAATAATGAACTATCGAAATAACAAACAAATAGAAAAGCACGAAATTAAAGAGAGAAAGAGAAGATGAACTTAGTCTTGAATAGCAAAATCCACAATCTTGTACATGGTATACACTAATTTAGTTATGTTATTCTCCTTCTAATTGGGTTCTCTTGGCTAATAGAAACCCTAAAAATGGCTGAAGGAGAAGTTCCCAGGATAGCCTCCAAGTTGCCTCCTAGAAGATCGAAATCTACTCAAATAACGCGAAAACCGGGCAAATGCACGGGTACCCATGCACTGCCACGCATAGTCGTCCACTGCAGCACAGCTACCCGTGTATAGCTTTGAGAAATCAGGTCTTCACTATAGGATTGCTTCATGCTTGTGCCATAGTGCACACCAACCTGCACTCTCCAAGGCCTTTCAGTCTTACTTCTTTGGCCCTTGGAACTTGATTAAACCTCTTTCCTGCTTGAAACTCATCCCCATCGCTCTATCAAAACTCGTGATTTCTTTATCTTCCCAGTAAAAAATCCTAAAATTAAGGAAAATAACTTATAAAGCATAATATAGGCTGAAAGAGAAAAATTTGACCCTTTCTCATCAAAATCCAACATAAAACTAATAGGAAAAAGGAATCAAATAGGGTCTAAATAAGGTCAAAATAGAGCTTTAATATATATAAAGCGAAATGATAAAATCTTGCTAAAGATACTCTGTAAGTGTCTTATCTTGACTTCAAAATTATAATATCAGTTATTAATTTCTTTAAAAAATAGCATGATTGAATA
>NCQS01075200.1:5488-16218 GCA_002740445.1 Pachycereus pringlei
ATACCGTTCTTGCAGTCAATTATGCAATATAGTCAAACTAAAGAAATGCAAAATAATAAAACAAATAACAACATTATTCAAGTGTTCAACTCCATTAATCAATGAAATCTATAGGATAAAATATTAACTAGAACTCCAACGTAATAACACAAAACTCCTACAAAATTAATCGAAAATTCCAGAATCCATCAAACATTTAGCAGTAGCATATTACACTTCTTCAACGATCTCCAGCATCATCGGCCGTCCGAACACGATTCGTCAACAACACTAATCATTTTACACTCAGCCAACAACTTTTTGCTGTAAAATCATTCACTGATTAACTTAATGCTCAAGATTCGGATGAAATATTCGCTCAATCAGTCCACCCAAGTCCATAGTGAACATCCGCAAATCACAAAATTCTTCAAAATTGAAAACTCAAAATTCGAAATTCACACACAAAACCAAACTCGATGATCACCATCATCATCAGCATAACCAAAGTTGAACATACACCGAATTGAAGAATAATTGAAGAGAGAGAAAGGAACATACGCGAACCCAAGAGCGATGAAGATCGGTTTCATCAAACCCAGTGATGACTTCCTCGACGAAGTACCTAGAAGGGCTGAAATGGCCCCTTTCTCTGAGCAACAACGACGGCGCATCCGACGACGTCGTTTTGATGCCGGAAGCATCGATGCCTTGGCCACCAACGTCTAGAATCGCCTCCAAGTAACTGTTTACCCAGTCGTTTCCCGCCATTTCTCTCTCTCTAAAACTCTCTCTTTCTCTCTCTAAATCTCTGCGTACACTCGTGGGAGTAAGGAGAAGAACGAGGCGGAGAGCAGTTTTCACTCCCCTCGACAACTCAACTCCGAACCGTGAGTGGGCGCTTGGCTTTTATCGCGGTTAAGAGAGAGAAAGTTTTCATTTATTTATGATTTTATTTTTTAAAAAAAATTCTCACATCTTTTTTTAAAAACAAATATAAATTGTAAAATCTAAAAAGTTTAAACAAAAAAGAAAAGAAAAGGTCTCTATTTGTCCTTCTGGAAGTAGAAAGAGCTATCTGGAGTAGAAAACCAGAAAATATCTTGCTTGTTTGCCTTTTTGTCATGTATCCTTTCTCATTTTGTTAATTCTTTCTATTTAACACTAAATACTGTATGCACTATGCATGAATGATCTATGCTTTCTTATTTGTTTAATATTTTTCATTTTTTTATGACAATTAATAAAAGTCTATTTCTTTTTTTTAAAAACGGCTTTTTACTAATTTACTAAAGGTAGAATGGAGTAACTTAAATATATGTATCAGTGTAATTATTAAATTTGATTTGTTATATTGTCTAATTGTTCAGTTAAGGAATGAATTAAACATATATTTCACATGTATTAATAGTAGTGGAATTTATAACTATAGTGGACAAAAGTTAATAAAATTCTATAATTTTGCAGAAACTTACATCTTTTTTATGGTATTTTTCCAACCCAAAATTTGGACAAGATTCGTGAACTTAAATTCTAATAATTAGAGGTGTCAACATTAATTTAATAAGCACCAAGGCTAACAAAGAAATGAAATTTTTCTATTTTTTTCCTTTTTTAAAATCTTTAAAATTCAAGTGTAACTACTAAAGTGAGAGAATATGCTTAATAATATGCTTAGAATATTTCCAATCAGAAAAAAGGCAGGAACATTCACAGGCCACAACTAACGTTAGCAAATTGCAATAATTACAAAGTGAGCTGTCTTCCTTCGATTTACTGCGTCCTAGTTATTCATGTAATTTGCTGCATAGTGTAACTTTCAAAAGAATTCATAAATTTATAGAAATAAAAACCATTAGAGTGAATCTTTTCTAAATTTTGAAAATTACAAGATACATCTCACACATATTTTCCTTGAAGCATTTCGGCCTCAAACCTGGAGGATGAAAGGACGATCTTTTATTGCATCATATTCATATAATTGTTTAAAGGTGGGTTATTCACCATTTGGTAAAGTGCTTAATGCCCCCAAATGCTTCGCAATTTATACCATATACGGTTTGCAATTTATATCATAATCATTGAAAAAACATATTGCTTTTAAATTTTCATTTGCCCCCAAAAATCCCCCCTATTTCACACCTGACCACCCCCCAAAAAAAATCCACTCTCTTCAACTAACACTAGGCCCAAGACTATAGTGCTAGATCCACAATAATTGTTGTTGGACCACTAATAAACGCTAACCTTTAGTAAATAAAATTTTTCACTTACATTTAAAAAATAAAACAATAAGAGAAACTAAAGTAGTAAATAAGTTTTCTTGCATTGCCCGACAGACAAAAAAAATAAAGTGGCAAATAAGTATAAAAACTATTGCAATATTTATGTTTCTTTTGTAGCACATTTTTTTTTCTAATTTTAAGGAAAAAACCAATTGCGAAGGTGAATTTATATTTACTCAAATCTGTATTTCTATCAATCTATATGAAGACAGAACAAGACTCCCTACTTGGCATGTTATGTGTCACAATTTTAAAGTATGATGATTTCTTTTTAATTTTTATTACCTTTTTGACTTTCTCTTTATATTTTTCATTTTGCTTTAATTTTTTGGATTTTATAATATTTTAGGCAATATATATGAACGATATATACTGTTCTTAGTTTATTATTTTCTAACAAAACTGATTAAAATTTTATTTTGCTTTTGAGAAGACAATGTATTCTTGAAAGTGGAATGGAATTGTTTGAGAAGATTTTCAATGTTGTCATTAAATTTGAGTTCTTACTAGTTATCGTACTATTATCCACACGAGCTATGAAATTTTTCTTAGTTGAATTACGTGGGTGTATTTTTCATATAATTGAAAGTAGACATGTGATTTGTTGAAACAAAAGAAGTTAAAAGTAAATATTGCTAACAGATGCAATTATTGCTTCCTAACAAAACTAGATTGTGGATAGTCAAGCAGAATCCGTTGTTCGATTCCTAACAGATGCAATTATTGCTTCGTTTTTTTAAAAAAGGTTTATTTGCGTTAGTGGATTTCGAATGAAGCTATGGAGGTTGGTAACGGGGAGGGAGTCATTTTGATGGGTCAAGCACAGAGACGCGAGAGAAATTACAGAACTTGAAACTATAAACAAAAATCATTTATCTTTTTGTTTTAATCAATAAAATACATCAATTTTCATATTATAAGGGCCTTTTTTTTAAAAAAATCACTACCCTTTTTTGTTGCTATGTCATAAACCTCATCAATTTTGTAACGCGTAAATCATTATTAACAAATCTCAATGCCTTGATAAATTATTACATATGTTGTCCAGTTAGGATAAAAATAAATTTTAATATTTGATGGTTTATAAAAAGATTTTTTAAAAAGGCAGAGAGGTAGATGTGAATATTTCATTTATTAAGTGTTTGTATATGGTGAGCATTAGTGTTATGTTTGACATTCATTATTGTCATGTTTGGTGAGCAATAGTTATATACAATGACACACACATGATGTCAATACAAGGTTTGTAGCTGTGTGTCTTACATGTGTTTTGCTTGCCAGAAGTACAATATTTGCATGCTCCTAGAATGCCTATTTAACAACTGTGCAAAATATGAGTATATACTCACACCTACTTGAATACATCTGACAAAACTAGAATAAGTATGATCCCGTGTTTCTATGGAGATACATATGCAAACTATATTGGAAGAATTTTTGTCTTTGAGACTCTATTTTATCAGAATTAAACTATTGGTGATACGTAAAATGGATAGAACTTTTCTATCATATATTTTGTCCATTCACAAATCTCAAACTCGAAGTCTTGTTTTAGGAGAATAGGTGCTGAAATGCTTTCATGTCTTTTTTTCAAATACCAAGATACTAAGCGAATATATACAAAAAGATAAAGTACTTTATTGGTCCACAAAAACTAATATGCATGGGATTTTAGTAACGGAAAGTCTTACACGTGCATAAGCATATTCTTCCAGTGGAATTGCTTGGACGGCATCCTACGTTATCTTGCATTGATTCACTAGCATTTCGTTCCCTTGTGGTGTTTATTTTCAATAAATTTAGTAAGGGGAATAACTAGGACCAGAGGAATTTGATCCTCAAGGAAGCTCCACCCACCAAGCATCTAGGGATCTCACCATTAGTCCATTTCTTAGTCTATATATATCATGACTAGGACACTTTGTCAACTCATAAAATGATTGGGAATTGCTATCATCTGTACGGAACTCAATCCTATGTACGTTGGTCTCTATTTGATTCTTAATCTCATAAGAATCAAAGGATAAGGAGCTCAAGAGGTCTAGTAATTTAGCCTGATAAATACTCAATTTTCAAGAGTTTGGATTCATTCCCCTTTGTTATCAATATAATTCAACCAAAACGCTTCAACACTAATGTATACGACATAAGAATTTATAAGAGTAAACATGTTGTTAGCATCGATGGTAAGTAAGGCAATTCTAGTTAATGCTTCTCGCAAGGTTTGTCTTTAGATTGTCCTAAATGAGAAAGGACAATAGATCTAAAAATTTACTTGGAGGTACCATAATATTTTGTGAAACTATTTTCAAGCCCCTGACTTTTTAAAAATGATTCCTTAGTATATTAATTTTTTATAACCTTTTCTTTGCGGTCCATTTCCGGACCGGTGAGTCAATGACCGCTTGCAAAGAGAAAGTAACCCTTTTTTATGTTGTGGAGAAAAATGAAAGATTCCTAGCACTTTTGTTTTTTATTTTTTTATTTCATCCATAAAGGCAATTTACTTTCTCCTTTTTTCAGAAGCACAATGTGTGCATCTCTCCTCTCTCTCTCCCCCTTATCTACTATTCTATTTCTCTCTCTAAAGTTCATCAAATCCACCATTACAGGTGACAAAGGGAAATTTGGTAGCAGTTGTTGTTGTGAAGATTATCATGGAAAGAAAATAGTGAAGCATAACTTGTTTCTAATATGAAATTTCTGAGAAATGCATCCATACTCTTGTAATTCACTTCGATAATGTCCTGCTTTTGGATTTGGGATTTGTGAATTTTTATTTTTGGTCATGGTGGCTGATTCAGTTGTAAATATATTTTTTTTCCCCAATTGTTGTAGAATGCATGGTGTTTCTTGCAAAATCTCTAAGTTTTAAATTTAGGGTTTTAATTCTGGCAATTTGGGAATGTATTTGTTTAATCTTGGAGGGGGGGAGGGGAGGTTTGATTTCAAAGTTTGTGGCTTTAAGTTAAGGGTATAAATTTGTAAATTCCTTTGTGAATATGACTCAGTTTTCATTCAAATTTTAGGGTTTGTAATGATCATGATAGGTTGCTCAGTATTTAGGTTTTTTTTGGGGAAATTTGTTGCTGAAGTAGTGTTATTTGTTTGGGGTGGAGAATATGAAAATGTACTAAATTTCTTTTGAGGCTTATAAGTCCCTATCTGAATGTAAACTGCTTATGCTTTATGTTTCATTTGGATTATAATGATTAACGTGGATTGCTCTATATTTTGTGTATAGAAAACAGGGTAAAAAAAACAATAGTTATTCATTATAAAGACAAGATGATCCACCTCCCTGAGTTTGACATTAATGAATATTAGCATGTTGAGTTATACTGTGATGCTAGGGGAGCCTATGATAAAGTTGGGTGTCCCAAAGCTTGCTCCTTTAAATTGCATCCACCAAATAAAGAAACCCAGAGATGGGCATGTGAGTTGTGATAATGATTGGTTTACATTGGGTAGTTACTGGGAGGGAAGCAAACACTGATAATGAATCTAGCATCCCAACGTTTATACCATTTTCAAACTTCTACTTCTTATCAATCTAGGCCTAATGTGCAATAAATAGCCAAACAAAATTCTATTCAACCTACTTTATACCCTAGAAGGCCCTTGACAAGGTCACTGACCCAAGATATAAATACATCTAGCTTTTTGTAGGGCCATCCCAATGTAAATGCAAAAGATGGCACATCAGGCTTATAATTAGATCTACCTTTTCCAAGCACGTAATTAGATCATAGAACTCTACTATATCTAAAAATATATCACAAAACTCTCCTATAACTTTTTCCATACTTGTGTCCACTTCTTCCTAAGCTAAATCATCATTTGCAAGACCTGTGACAAGTTCCTTTGAAGGCCAAAGTTCTCCCACTGGAAGGTGATTCACCATATTACAAGCATTATCTCGTCAAAATACTACCAAGCATCAATATCAAGAACTTCCCAGCAATTTAAAAAATGCCTATTCAAACCCAAGAACGCCTAGACAGAGCTCAATACATGGAGGTGAATCATCCAATTCCCAAGCATCTCTAATTTCATTAACAATGCTAAACCAGTCTGCCCTAAGTCATGATGACCTTGTTGATGTTGAGTTAGGCAATCTATGTAAAGAACCTAAGCCTCAAGTTGAGGACCTTGCTGACTTTGCAGGGGAATTGATATAAGGGGAGGAAATGTGCCAAGTGATGAAGGTAGTGATGATGACAGTGAATATGATGATTTACAATAAGCATAGGGAACATGCTTATATAGATGATGATACATCACTTGATGAGTAAAACTTCAGACACTAATTCAAATGATGGCATACAGTTGGTGCTTCATAAAACTTCAGCACTAATTCAAATGATGGCATACAGTTGGTGCTTCATAATGAATCCAGAATAGAGTTTCGGAGAGAGATAATTGATTGTGAAGGAGATAGACACCTTTTCATGAACAAGATGAGTAAGATCTTCAAGAATGGAGTGTTCTGAACTAGGAAGAGAAATGGTAGTGTTAGTATACGGCCAGAGCATGTATTTTCATGCAAGCAGGATTTATTGCAAGTTATGAAAGGCCTTTCCATCCAAGACGGGTTTCATATGCAAAAAATTAAGAATGAAAAGACAAGATATACGCAAAAGTGTACACATCGTGAATGTAACTGGAGGGTTCATTGCAGTGTTCTTGTTGACAGGATGACTTGGACGGTCAAGTAACTTATGGAAAACATACTAGCCTAAACTTGAGCAAAATAGGAATGCAACTACAAAATGAGTTTGTGAGCACATGCTGGAACAGTTCAAATCAAGTCCAAAAATGCAAGTCCCAAGGATGCAAAGCTTCTATTTGAAGAACTATGTCATTCAAGTCCCCAACCACACCTGCTGGAGAGCTAAGAGACTAATAAGAGAGATTATAAATGGCAAGCATGAAGAGAGTTATAGGATATTAGCAAATTATAATAAGGAATTTGAAGCTACAAATCTAGGGTCAACATGTTTCATTAACTAGATTGACCAAGGTCCCTATGTGCAAGCATTTTGTTCATAGCTATAGGAGGTGCTATTGCTTCCTTCAAATAGCATTGTGGGCCTCTAATTAGGATTGATGCATATCATCTAAAGGGAGTGTATAAAGGGTTGCTTATGACAGCTATGGCTCTGGATGAGAATAATAGTCAATTTCCAGTGAGTTATGCTAATGTTGAAAATAAGAGTGATGCAGAGTGGACTTTATTCTTGAATGGCCTTGTTACTACTTTGGATGTTATTCAAAATCAATCTAAGTATACCATAATATCTGATAGGCACAAGGTACAAACCAAGGCCTTAACCAAACATGATGTTTCATTGTGATTAAAGTTCAGTTATTGTTTTATTGAGCTAGGTTTTTTGGTATAGGCTATAAGTAGCTCCATACACAAGGTCATGCCAACTGTTGGGAGAAGGATTTGTGTTATCCATTACAGCAAAAACTTTGCAACAAGTTATCCAAGTATATGATACAGTTTTTTCTAATCCATTAGATTCATAGAGATATTGTACCTGCATTAGTTTGTCTAATTCATATGAGTTTTTAAATATTAGGTGCTTCATTTCATGCTTATTTTTATATTGCTGCTAATGCATACTCTACCTATGTTCATGAAAAGCAATAGAAAAAAATAAAGGAAAAGGATCCTAAGGCTTACCACTAGCTTAGGGGCAAAGAAACTTTAGAGCACTAGGCTAGGTTCATATATGATAAAACTTTCAAATATGATGACAACACCAATAATTTTGTAGAGAGTATTAACATGTAATCCTAAACTTTAGGCATAAGCCCATTCAGAAATGGGAAAACCAACTTCAAAGTGAGGTTGAGAGATAAATTTTGTGACTGTCAAAAGTGTTAGCTCATTAGTCCACCTTTCAAACATGGTACAAGGTGCATTTTAAGAATGAAGGAAAAGTTAGAAGAGTATTGTGAAGACTGTTTAACAATTGCTACCTACAAGAACTTGTACAATCAGATTATGCATCACATTTCCTCACCTATCATGTGGGAGAAGAGGAACCTACCAAATCTTGATCCACCATTCTCACAGGTGAAGTAAGGCAAACCAGAAAAGCACAAAAAGAAGAGACTCTCAGCCTTTGCCCCTTACAGGTTCACAACGATTAGGAAACAAAACCTATGGATCTGGCACATTGAGGTATGTGCACAACAGTTGTAATTTTCTTATGTAAGCTAAATCCACTTGACGTGCCTAACATTAACATATCAATTGTCTTTGTAATACATATGCAGAACCAGCAAACAGTTAAGATATAATGCTATAAGTTATAGGAGGCTAAGAGACCAGTATGCAAGGCTGCAGGAGAAGAAGAAAAGGAAAGAAAAAACATATGACAGACATAGAAAACCCCATGGAAAGCTAAGAAAATCAACAACACTCAACTCTTAACCAATAAGCACATGTCCTCGCACTTGGTCAAGTTAGGCAACGTGACTTGGTCCATGTTGGCTTTATTCCCCTATTTTTCTTTTCCTCTGTTTGCATTTAGAACTACCTATGTCCTTTGTAACTTGGTCATGAGAGGCTTTTGGCTTTTGGGTGGTTTGTGAATGTTGGGGTTGTATACGGGATAACTAAAACAATTGAAGCCCTTAGATTTTTTGGGGTTGGCTTTTGTTTTACACATGGTGTGATAGGGTTATCATTCCCCTCTATTTGGGCTGATTATCAGGTAATTGTATAGAGCTTATGAAAGGAAATTCTATGTAAATATATGCTTATATTTCTTGGCCTGTTCATTGCCTAAATATTTTGGCCACACTATGTATGAGACAGTTGAAGTAATTGAAGCATTCAAACTATTTAAGTGTATTTCTTCATCCCCTTTTACCTAGAAGCATACATTAAAAGTCAAGTACAAGCTTACAATCCCATAATTTCAAATAACCCTTACAAGGAAAAACAATCACAATAATTGCCACAAGTAACATGCACCCCATATTTTGCTCTTTCTCAATCAACTTAACATCATTCGAATCTTGGTCTACTAGGTTTTCGATTCATCCAAGATTTTCAAACTATTCTTCTCCATTTCAGGAGTAAAATCATCTGCGTACTTAACAAAGTTTTCATACTGCATGCATTTACAGTAAGCTCTTTTCGGGTTTTGGTTGGAATGAGAGATTTTCCTCATTGCTTGAAGATTGCATATGTTACAAATTAGTTCTCATTATTCATACTCACTAACTCGATTGTTCCTTAAAAATGATGACCTTTGCATCTTCTTCCCCAAATATTATTTTTCCACAATGTTTCACCTTCACATAACAATTTTAAGCTATAAAGTTAACCTTAAAAATATATAAATAGATTTCATAAGTAAATTTAAATTCATGTATATAACCAATAAAAAATATAATTGTCTTGCCTTCTTTCGGATAGAGCCTGGACAGTCATAGAGGATAAGAATAGAAGATGGCAGCAGCAGGAGCAAAGGGGATGGGAATGGTGATTGGAAAGGTAACCAATATTTATATCTCCTGCCTTTTCTTCTAGCCATTGGGGAGAAAATGCAAAAGAATTGACCATTGTAAGCATTGAATAGCACAAAAAGGGTAAATTCAAATTTCAACAATTAACTTCTGAATTTTCCGCTCTTTTGGTTAGTTGAAGCCCTCCCTGGGGTGGAAATGGACCATAAAAAATTAGCATAAAAATTAAGGTAATAAGGAATCATATTTAAAAAGTTAAGGGGCTCGAATATGTTCACAAAACATTAGGGTACTTCCATACAATGTTTTATAATAGATCATTAATATAATATAGAGACAAAATGTTAGAGAAGAAAGATAAAGGCCACATTGGGGTTACCAATCTATTGCTCAGTTTTATTCACAAATGATGTGAGGATTTGCATTCGGTCACATTGCTCTAAGACCCTAGATCAATGCTTGCACTTGCTAAGGAGGATGGATTTATCTTTAGATGCTTCAATCAAAATCTAGTTACGCACTACCAAAATAGATGTTGTTCCCTAGTTAAGGCTCTTACTTAAATTAGTTTATCATGCTAATTTCAAATGATGAAGTCTCCCACCACCTTATTATGAGTTTTGGATTCATCAAAGTTGATTTTGATGCATTCCTTTGCTTGTTTAGACCATCTAATGTACATGCAAAATACGACCTTGGAGACTATGGAAAGATTTTAGTAGACAAATTTGTCCGATTTTAAGGCAAGATTATTTCTAGTTCACCATTCAATTAAGTTGATATTTTTCCTTCTAGGTATTATTCTGTGGAAGTATACATTTTATATGTGAAGAGTTCTACGTCCTCCAAGGTAACAAATCAACTCTGTCAATTTCCTTTGATTTGGTACTGAAGCAACGATGCTTCAATACTCTAGAGACTAAAACATTAAGAGGGTTGATCAAGATGCTGTTGTCGTAATTATTATCGCACTAG
>NCQS01075200.1:16542-30201 GCA_002740445.1 Pachycereus pringlei
AAAAAAAAAACTATTTGGTTTGTTTCGTTGATTAGCTTTTGGATTAGCTTTTTATAGCCAGAAACCTATTTTGCAAAAAACTACTTGTGATAGCTTTTTCACTTACCTTTTTGATGTTTATGATTAGAATGGTCATATTGACCCGCTCTTTTAACAAAATCATTTCAATGTCCCTAATTTTTTTCCCTCATTTTTTCCTTTTGGAATAAGAGTTGCTTGAATGAACATCTAAGTCTATGCTTTTAATTTAATATTTTCTAAATTTCTTTAAAAAATTATGCTAATTAGTCTTCCATAATAAATAAAACACTATCATGCCATATGAAATTTAATTATTTTTAAAAAGGAAATTACATTAACCAAAAAAAGTGCCATAACAATAACCAAAATTTATTAAAAGTATAAATATTAATTTTATACATCACATAATCCATAATTCATAATGCATAATGCATAATTCATATCGAGAAGAAAAAAATGCATATGTAATAAAAAAGTTGTGGGCATAAGTGGAATTTTACCAAATATTTTGTCAGAACAGCTAATTCGCCAAATACCTTTTTCAGAAACAACTTATGCAATCAGTTAACTCACATAGCTAATACAATCCACTAATACTTGACATCTAATTCAATAAGCTAATAGCTAACAACTAATAAGTGATTGTAAACATGATCATTCATTTTCTGTAAAGTCTACCTTATCACTCATAAATTGAGATAGTCCCTTAGGATTTTCCATCACCTTATTGATCCTTAAATAGACTCTCTTTGCAGTTGTCTCACTCCTATTGCACCATGTAAACTCAATACCCACAACTTTTAATATCATCTAGATTATAAGTACCTACCAAATCTAATAGCTCATATGATGCATTATAATTGATTTCTTCCCACTAGCTTAATCGTAGTGGCGTCGCCAAGCATTAAAATCCTCTATTAGGATCTTAGGGATATCACATTAAGAACCAAACATTCTACTCCAACATTGTTGTCTCTGACTTGTATCATTCGAGCCATAAAATGTTAGAAGCAAAAAGTTCTCATATCTGCAAGCCACTTTAGTGTGAATAATCTGATCAACCTGGCTAGTTAGGCAAATGTCAACGGCCCTATAATCCTAGATAAGCCAAATTCTACTCTTAGGTAGAAGATGGCTAGTAGGGAGCTATTCCCTTCGAGTAACAATTGTATTATAAATTTTCTAATGCACTGTTGTAATTTTAGTCTCAACTAATCTAGCCACCACCAGTTTGTTCTAAGCAATCTTCTCACATCCTTTTGCCAAGGGCTATGTCAAGCCCTCCAATATTCTAGACACTATATGCATGAAGGTCGAGATGGAGCATCCTCTATAATTCGCACAAGCTCAGAGTCATCATATCCAATTGTAATAGCTGAGGATTTTGAATGTTATGCTAACTGTTTAGATTAATAATTTTATTATCCACATTTTAATATATTAGCCTTATTAGACTAATTTTTGTGTGTTCATCATGTTCGTGAATTTATGTGAATTAGTTTTTGGAATTTTCTTGATTATTATATAATTGTGTGAAATTAGTTAATTACTTGAGAGTTAAGCTGATGCGAGGTTGTGCGAGATTTACGAGTTAGATTGGACTAATTCAATGCTAGAAATCAAGTGGCCTCGGTTAGTTAAGCCTAAAACCAATCTTTGGGTTTGCTAAGATAAGAGGGGAAAAAAGGGGCTCAAGAAAAAAAAAGAAAAAAGAAAAAAAAGGCAGCATAGGAACCTTCTTCAGTCTGCTACCATGACATATGAAGGCTTCCAAAAGAAACCCATAGCTCAGAACCCTTCCTCCACCCAAACTCACCTATCAACCTCTTTCTTCACCACCTTCATGCTCGACATTTAGAGAGAGAGAGAGAGCAAAAGAGCAAGATAGAGAGGAAAAGTGAGAATGAAGGAGAGACAAGGAAGAAGAAGGGCAGAACGTCAAGAGTAGAAGTGGAATAAGGCAGTAACAGCACCAGCGAAAAGAAGGCGCATGAGCAACAACAAAGAAGGAAGAAGAGGACTCGAAACCAACTCGGATTTTTGCCCAATTAGCCCTAAATTGGGTCCCAAAAGCTTGAATTAAGATGGGTGATTATTTACTTCCTAAATTGATATAAACTTTGAACTAAAGTCAATATTTATGCTTGTGCGATTAGTAAGATGATATGTGTATAGTCTTCAATCCATATATCACTATTAATTTCTCAAAATTCTATTGAGTTTAACCATAGAAATTTAAGAAAATTTGATGAAGCCAGGCTATGTTAGAATTGTGCAATTTTGAAAAGGAGAAGGATTGAATGGGACTGTGAAGGTTATTGTGTGGTCTTGATGTAATTTTAAGGGTGAGCTTTGGGGAGGTGCTGTTGGAGGGAGATACGGGTGTCAAATTGGCCAGGTTTTAATTGATGTGGCCTATGTGCCATTTCTATGACGCCAAAGTATGAACTCCATGAGCTGTTTGCAGGAACTGAACTACTAAAACTTGAACCAAACTTGAGTGTGAACTATATGGCACCCACAAGATATCTTGTGTAAATAAAGTTTGGGTGTTGAAAGTAATTAAGGGGATAATGAATCTGTGCCCAAATTGAGCTTAAGATGAACTAGACAAAACCTGAACCAAATAGAACCTAAATTGAACAAAATCTGAGATGAACTGAACCATATAAAAGTGAACTGAACTGAATCTGATCTAAAATTGTACCCCTAAGAATTGAATAGGACCTGAACCTAAACTCGACACCACCTTGGATATGCTCCTTGAACTTGAGTGTTATCTATGAGTTGCTAAAAAGCTTAAAAGAACTGAGGGAACTTGATAAGGTCCTGAACTTGAGCCTAACTTGAGCTAGAATACCTCCCGATTGTTTAACTTGTGACTTGATTTGTTGAATACAATGGTATGCATTCTAACTAATGTGAGTGATTGTTGTGTTCTTGGATTCACACTTGGTACTAGAACCATGAAATAGATTGTTTCTTTAATTATCATTAGAGAATCGCAACCTTGTGTTGAGCATGTGAGAAAATATGTTGAATGGTGAAAAATTCTTATTTTCAAGCCATTATGCATCATCATGACAAAAGTATTGTTATGACCTCGGCTTGGAACTTGAATTGTAACAACTGTCTGATTTCTAAGATTTCAGCTTGATGAATGCATACTTTCATGAACTAGGCCTCGCGTGGCCTTATGATACATATCGAGTCCAGTATACCTTGCGTCGAGCCATAAAGATGGTCCCATCTACCTAAAAGTCACTTCTCACCAAATTTCAGCACATAAAGGCCACTTTATCATGTTGTTTCACCTAGCAACTTATTAGAAAGGTAATAGAGTCCACTATTGAGATACGTAAATATTTTTAGTATATGTTTGCATTGGAATTCCATAAAGTGGTGAAAACTCTATTATAGTAGTGCTCTTTTTTACCTAGTAAACTTGCTGAATTTTGGTCAAGTTTAAATCTTACCAAATGAACCCCAAATGAGGCAATCAAAGTTTGCTTATTCCCATAGATGTCTAATTTAGCCCTATGTCCAAAAATTTGGCATTGGTTCCTAACATAGGAGAAATGGCCCAAATATGTAGAGTATGCACAAAATTTTAGCTTTGGAACAATATGAAATTTGGCCTTAATTGAGGAGAGTACATGTGTTGTCTTTGGGATTAATTAGTATGCGGTGATTATATACATACCACTGAAGATTTTAGTTTCAAGCGGCAGGCCCCCATTGGAGGTGTAGAGCCTTCTAGAAGGAGGGGAAAGAATGATGGAAAAATACAGCTCACCTTGGTTATAATTAGTAATTTGATTTATTTTCCTAAGATAATTTGTAATCCTCCTATTGGTACACTTGCCCCGCTATTATAACAGCTAATCCCCTAATTTTGGGTATTTATAGACTTCATTACCTCCATATAAACTCAGCTTAAATTGAATTACGAATTGAAAGGCAAATGGTCATTTTCTCTCACTAAAATATCTACATCTTTATCTCTTTAATCAAGAGTGGTGAGTAGAGTCTTTCCTTTAGAATTCTTCTCTGGCGGCTAAGAGCCCTTAGGAGAGATATTTGGTGGAAAGTTTTGAGTCTTTCCTCTATAGTTTTTCTTAGGTGGCTATGAGCCTTTAAGAGAGGAACTTGGTGGGAAGCGTTTTATCTATCTTTCGAGTCTTACCTTGTGATAAAACTTACAATCTTGTTAAGATATTTGAGATTGAATCCAAAAGAAGCATCATTTGGTGTGATTATTTTCATTGTTATCGTTGATCTTGGGAGTTTGAGGATTCTCATTGCTTATCACCTTGATTTTGAACTTGAATTTGTGCTAAGCGAATCGATTGCTGGTGATTTGGTTTACGAAAGAATTAAGTGAAACTTTTGATTTGGAAATGGTCTATCCTGTATTGAAAGAGGTAGTATCAAAAGAGAACCTAGACACTTGTATGGAATGGTCACTATTTGAGAACCAAGGCTCTTGTATGGAAGAGCCATTGAAACACGCACTAATATTGTTGCTTTCAGGACCCTGATGAGGGTGTTGTAACTCTTTCACCTTTAGTTTCCTAGGACCTAGGGGCACTAGGTGTATGTGACACCTAGAGGATTTAACCATAGGCTTTATAAGTTCTATTTTATGAAAAGCTCTTGGGAGCTAAAAGTTAGTGTGCTCCTTGGTATTACGAGGAGGAGTAGGATTATTCAAGAAGAAGTAAATACTCTTTTGTAGTTCTCAGGTACGTCAATTTTAGATTTTTTCCTTTTGACACATGTTTAAAATTTACTACTCTAACTTAATTCTAACGGTCATTGGTTTTAGTCCTTTAAACATTTTTTATACATAGCATATTGCTAGAACGATCACTCTTAGCTAGATCTCACCAAATCTCAAATTATTTGAAGAGTTATAAATTATGCTTTAACCTTCTTATGATCTATATAGATATGTAATTATATGTATATATATATATGTGTGTATACATTATGTATAATTGTGTGCCATTGTTTTGGTTTTTGGGAGGCAAGAACTTTCCACTAAGCGGTGGTTGCTCATCCCTATACACTTCCCTTTTTCTAGGTTTCAAGCACTAAAAGCATCTAAAATTAGTTTAGAAAGTTATTGGCTTACATTGAATGATTTCTTAGCCTTGTTATATATTGTAAGATGGGCATGAATGTAGATGGATAAGATTTAGAGTCAATGATGTAATTTTAAGCATTTGATTTGCATAAGAGTCTTGTCAAGGTATCTCATGCGCATTATGTAAATCGGGTGAAATGCCACTTGAGCCAACAATCTGAGTACATACTCATCTTCTAGTTGTTACACTTGAAATGTTTCGAGATGTAAATCCTAGTGCTCCGGATGTGTGATCCATTGAGTTGTACTTTTTCTTTTGTTTTTCTTTCCTTTTATTTAATTCCACAGTTAGTGTACTTCGAGCCTGTGGCCCGTAGAGTTTATTCTCCAGTGCATAGTTGTTGAGTTTATTTAGCTTTTATACCTTTATTTAGTTGTTTGTATTACAAACATAAGTGTAAGGATATTAACCTAGGACTCTGGTAAGTTTTTAGGTAGAACTCTATCCATTTTATTCCAGACTTTTAGAAATCGCTAATATCACTAGCCCTCGGGGATAGGGTGTTACAGACGGTATTAGAGTAGGCATAAGACCATAGGTTGCGGCCTTAGTCTTGCAATTTCATATAGTTGTATAGATACATCCGGAGTGACGATATGACATATGGTGTACCTTTAGGTGTAAATGTGTTTTTGGTGTATTAGTTGATGTGATTGATCGATCGTTGTAAGTAGACTAAACTGACTTATTGTGAAATCAAGCTGTGTTTTAGGATATGAGTTAAATGTAATGTGTTCTCATAATTTGGTTGAGCGTTGTCTTTTTTAGCAATTGCTTTTGTGTAGACACCTTTGACGGCCTAGTTGAAGGTCTTCTTGGTTTTAAACTGAAAAGTTCGGAAATGGTTAAGCCTATTCTTTGCCCCTATGTACGATTTACCCTACGAGCCCTAAGGTGAAGTGGGCAGATGAACTCAAAGGATGGTAGAGAAGGGGCTAGAAATCATTAAACCATTTTTCATTTTCAAAACATGAAGATTTTGGATTGCGGAATTATTATCTAATTATTAAATTAGGTTTTGTTGTCACATTTAAAGATTAGCATTATTTTGCGATAATGCATGTACTTAGATTTATGGGTAGGTGTCCTTATGTGTTATTAGATGTTGTTTGTGAGTCTATCTATGCCAAGATGTTTACATCACTAGATTGTTAATGAATAGGAAAGTGATTGGAGCTTACTTTCTGTGTTTGGAAACCCCACTAGAAGATACCTTCCTTCTATAAACTCAGAAGTACTTAAGGAACTTAAGTTAGATTTTCATGTGCATGAATACAGCTTTGGGTGGTAATGGTAAAGCCAACATGACCGTTGCATTAGTGTTGTTTCTATCCTCTCGTATTATTATTATAGTTGCCTGTATGATGCAGTTGTTATTCATGCTTGGTCGGTGCCGTTTATAAGATGTATTTCCTACTTTCTATCATGCAACGACTCATGTTACTGAGTCAACTATGTGCTATACTTCTGTCTTATAGGTTACTATTCTCGTTATGCAGCTGGCTATAGTAAACCTGAATATGCCTAGAAAAAATAAAGGAGAGAGAACCTATAAACTTTGGAATTGTTACCCTGTATATGGCTCCTACTAGGACGAATGACGCATAGATTACCAGTGTTTTCCTAAGTATTAATGCAGAGTTCAAAAGTCACAACTCCCTATATGTAAACCTCCTCTTTTGTACTAGGAATCATTACAGTCTTCACGACTCCCAATGGGATGGGTGTGTCGTATATACCATCTAGATGTACCACAATACCATTAACGTCGTTGTCTTAGCTCAAAACAATTGCTAAGTGTGAAAGCCTGCCTATTTGATGAATTAAGTGCCAGTGTAAACTACCAACTAAGTAAGCCTTAGCCTTGGTGCCCCTGCCATGGTCTAAAACATACTCTCCTGGTCCTGTAACTATTTCACATTGTAAAACAAGTGAAGCTTCGAGTTATATCATGACAATGTAAAGTTGCCCTTGGCAACTAGCTTCTCATCATTTTTAGAAAAGCCTCAAGGCATAACTTTAGCCGTAGGTTGCAACCTAGGGTTCAAACTCATATATACTCATATGGATATCTTTCTCTATGATAATGCGATGAGTTTACATGTTTTAGAGTGTAAATATCGCATTATGTCCAATGTTAAACTCATAGGAGCTTACACAGTTGCTTGATTCATTATGAAATGATCATTGATATGTTTTACAAATGAAATGCTAAGTAAACGATTTCTTCATATTTGTGTAGCTTAAGATGGCTATGCATGTGGGCGAATGATTTAGTTTATATGATTTACCATACAATATGATCGTGAAGTTGTTATTTGCACTATATGACTCACGTTAACTCATGTTAAACTTTAAGTGGGTGAGTACACATATATTTAATACATTATATAGTAACTGCAAGAGGCTACATCCACGTGGATTCACCTTTGTATATTTCATGTATAGTAAGGATGGCATGCTATTGCACCCAATATTATATTTACATTCTTTGCATTGAACTTATGTAAACAACCATTGGCATGACTTATTTGAGTGCCACAGCATAAGGTGAATGAGTTTGTTGATATATTATCCAATTGATATATTATAATTGATAGTTCCATATATCATCCAATTGTAAGTTGTTGGTTATATCCCTATTATACTAGTTCATGTTGTTTATCATTCTTGGGCTTTGAGGTGCTCAGTTGTTGATTTTATGTGATGTCATCATGGCTTTAGGTATCAATTGGAGTCCTATTCTTATTGACATGATGTTATGTGATGCTATATGATATTTATACTGCTTCATTGTGCTGTGGAAGCTTCCAAGTTGACTGATTTGATTTGGAAATAATTCGATTTCTTCATGCTTTAGAATGAAGTTGATGTAGTTGATCTNNTTGGACTCAACTGCAACACACCATTGATTGTTATGAGGGAAAAGCCCTTAAATGTCACCTCATGCTAATGTGTAGACTTAGAATGTTGGTTGCGATGTTGGTGTTGCTTAGACATAAATTTTGAAAGCTGATGTTGTTTAAAATAAGTTTGATATACTTATCCCTACCAACTCTAATTTGCCCCTCTTCTACATGATTTGCTCTCAGCGCCTTTAATAGAGTGTGTAGACGCATAAAGAGGAATAGTGAGCAGGAAACTGGATACATAAACTTTTTTTTCGATTTGAAAGTTATACTTAATTGTAAAGCAAAGTTTTGGATTTTGTTGCTGAGTTGTGAGGTTTGTGCTATGCGTATGCAAGCCTCATGTTTTATTGTGCCCTACACTTTATAATTTCGAGGATGAAATTCTTTTCGGGGGAGTAATAGCCGAGGACTTTTAATATTAGGCTAACTGTTTAGATTAATAATTTTATTAGCTATATCTCAATATATTACTCTTATTAGAATATTTTTTGCGTGTTAATCATATTTGTGAATTTAGGTGAATTAGTTTTTGAAAATTTCTTGATTATTATGTAATTGGGTGAAATTAGTGAATTAGTTCAGAGTTAAGGTAACGCGAGGTTGTGTGAGATTTATGAGTTAGATTGGGCTAATTGAATGCTAGAAACCAAGTGGGCTTGGTTATTTAGGCCTAAAACCAGCCTTTGGGTTTACTAAGTTGAAGGGAAAACAAAGGGGCTCAAGCAAAAAAAGAAAAGGTAGCATAGGCACCTTCTTCAGTCTACTGCCATGACATATGAAGGCTTCTAAAAGAAACAAAGAGCCCAAAAGTCTTCCTCCACCAAAACCCACTTGTCAACCTCTTTCTTCACCACCTCCATGTCTGCTGTTTAAAAAGAGAGTAAGAGAGTGAGAGAGTGAGGAAAAGTGACAGTGAAGTAGAGACGAGGAAGAAGAAGGGAAACACCTCAAGAGAAGAAGGGGAATGAGGCAGTAGTAGCGCTAGGGAGATGAAGGCGCATGAACAATAGCAAAGGCGCAAGAAGAGGACCCAAACCTAGCATAGATTTTCGCCTGATTATCCCTAAATTGGGTCCCAAAAGATTGAATTAAGGTGGGTGGTTTTTGCTTCCTAAATTAGTATTAATATCAAACTAAAGTGAATTTTTATGCTTGTGCAGTTAGTGGGATGATATGTGGACAGTATTCAATCCAAATATCACTATGAATTTCTCAAAATTCTATTGAGTTTAGCCATGGCAATTTGGGAAAATCTTATGAAGCTGGGTTATGTTGGAATTGTGCAATTTTGGATGGAAGAAGAATGGAATGAGACCATTGAGGTTATTGTGTGGTCTTGATGTGATTTTGTGGTTGAACTTTGGGCCAGTGCTATTGGAGGGTTATAGGGGGTTGAATTGGTGAGTTTTAATTGATGTGGCCTATGTGCTATTTTTATGATGCCAAAGTATGAAGTCCATGAGCTATTTGCAGAAACTGAATTGCTAAAACGTGAACTAAACCTGAGCGCGAACTGAATGGAACCCAAAAGATATCTTATGTAAACAAAGTTCGGGTATTGAAATGAATTAAGAGGATAACGAATCTGTGCCCGAATTAAGTCTAAGATGAATTAGACGGAACCTGAACCGAACTGAACCTGAATCGAATTAAACCTGAATGGAACTGAACCTGAACTGAACTGAACCGAACAAAACCTAAATTGAACGGAATCTGAGATTAACTGAACCATATGAAAGTGGAGCAGAACTAAATCCAAATCTAAAATTATATCGCTGATAATTGAAAAGTACCTGAATCTAAACATGGCAGCACCTTGGATATGCTCCTTGAACTTGAGTGCTATCTATAAATTGCTGAAAAGCAGAACAGAACTGAGGGAACCTCATCAGTCCTGAACTTGAGCATAAATTGAAATGAAATAGCTTTCTAATTATTTAACTTGTGACCTAATTTATTGAATGCAATGGCATGCATTCTAACTAATTTGAGTGATTTTTGCGTTCTTGGATTTACACTTGGTATTAGAACCATTAAATGAATTGTTTTCTTTATTTATCATTAGAGAATCGAAACCTTGTGTTGGATGCGTGAGAAAGAATGTTTGAATGGGGAAAATTTTTATTTTCAAGCAATATCCGCCATCATGATCCAAAATATTGTTTTGACCTTGGCTTGTAACTTGAATTGTGACAACTGTTTGATTTCTACAATTCTGGCTTGATGAATGCATATTTTCATGAATTAGGCCCTATGTGACCTTGATTTTGAACTTGAATATGTGCTAAGCGAATCGATTGCTGGTGATTTGGTTTACGAAAGAATTAAGTGGAGCTTTTGATTTGGAAATGGTCAATCTTGTATCAGAAGAGCTAGTACCAAAACATAGACCTTTGTATGGAATGACTATTTGAGAACCAAAAATCGTGTGTGGAAGAGCCATTGAAAAGTGCGCTAATATTATTGCTTTTCAAGACCCTGACAAGGGTGCTATAGATCTTCCGCCTTTAGTTTCACGGGATCTAGGGCCACTAAGTGTATGTGACACCTAGAGGATTTGATCATGGGCTTTATAAATTTTATTTTAGGAAAATCCCTTAGGAGCTAAAAGTAAGTTTGCTCCTTGGAATTGTGAGGAGCGGAAGGATTATTCAATAAGAAGGAAATACTCTTTTGTAGTTCTCTAGGATCACTTTTGATTTTTCACTTTTTACACATGTTTAAAATTTACTACACTGACTTGATTCTGACGATTGTTGATTTAGTTCTTTAAACCTTTTATGCATAGCATATTGGTGGAACGATCACTCTTATCTAGTTCTCACCAAATCTCAAATCGTTTGAAGAGTTATAAATTGTGCTTTCTTCTTATGATCTACATGGATATCATGCAATTGTACATATATATATGCATGTGTATGTTATGTATAATTGTGGACAACTATTTTGGTTTTTAGGAGACGAGAATTTCTCGATGAGCGGTCGTTTCTCATCTTCTATACTCTTCCCTTTTCCATATTCAAGCACTAGAAGCATATGAAATTAGTTTGGAAAGTTGTTGGTTTACGTTCAATGGTTTTCTAGCCCTATTATAGATTGTAAAATGAGCATGAATGTTGACGAATAAGATCTACAGTCAATGATGTAATTTTAAGCATTTGATAAGCATAAGAGTATTATCAAGGTATCCCATGCGCATCATGCAAATCATGTAGTCTAGTCACTTTGAATGGCTATTTGAGCCAACAATCTGAATAAATACTCATTTTCTAGTTATTACACTTGAAATGTTTCGAGATGTAAATCCCAGTGCTCCGAATGTGTGAATCATCAAGTTGTACTTTTTCTTTCCTTTTATTTAATTCAACAGTTTTTGTATTTCAAGCTTGTGGCCCGTAGAGTTTATTCTCCAGTGCTAGTCAATGAGTTTGTTTAGCTTTTATACTTTTATTCAGTTATTCGTATTGCAAGTATAAGTGTAAAGCTACTAGCCTAGGACCATGGTCGGTTTTTAGACGAAACGCTGTTCATTTCTTTCTAGAATTTTAGAAATCGCTAACGTGACTGGCACTCGGGGCTAGGGTGTTACACCAACCCTTCTCATCTCTTGAGTTTGGTTCAACACAACATATGAATTTATAACGGTTATTACTAGTTAAATCTCTATCAATACTCTCTTAGTTCACCTAACTTCAATCCAACTATCAACTTTGCATTCTTCAGTTTGTATATGCTTTACCATTGCATCACCTTGATTCTACCTCTATACTACCGGAACATTTGCTAATGGATCCTCATCATAAGTTGCTGGTTGAGTGATTACTATTTTTCCTAACTCTACCACAAGTGCACAATGTTCCTTTGCATGAAAGAATTTTAGGCTTCTTTCAACATAGAGGACCTTACATTTAGTCAAAAAGAAAACGTCCTTAGAGGATAACTAGTCTTTTCTTTTTAATTTATCATAACTAGTTAGTTTTAACATCAAGCAATATTTAGTAATGTTTAATATTGTTGGCATTGTTAGTATCATTGAGTACCAAGCAACACTTTTCTACACGATTCCATGTATGACATTAAACAAGATTAAGTATGATTTATTTTCATTTGATGTCACTTAATGATAGCCAACTTACCATAAGTTCAAAAGGATGTACCCAAAAATTACCCCAAAAAGATTTGTATATCCACTTTAGTTGAAAACTACTTAAAATAAATTTAATATTTGCAATTAAAAAAATTGAGTCAACCCTGGACTTTTTTTCGTGATGAAATGAATATGAAAATGACCAACAAAACTCCATGCGATTGAACAAACAAAAGGAACATTCTGTTTTAATTATTTATTTATTTTGTTGTTGGTATAGGTTTAGTAGGTTATCATTGAAGAAACCAAATCATCTTATTAAATTTGTGAACCCACCACCCAATTGTGTTAAACGGCTATAAAAGAGGCATGGGTCATGTAGTATTGGGCGTATCTTGTAAAAGATGCAGACCCTATGTTAAAAATATGTCCGTGAATCTTTTAGCAACCTACATTGGTCAAGAAAAGGAAGACTGGATTACCTTTATGCCCCACCTAATGGAGAGGGATCTTGTTTGTAACAAATCAAACACTAACACAGATGCCTTAGAGTCATCGCATGGTAAGAACAACCTAACACCCTTCCCTCCAATGAAGGATATTTTTTATTAAAAAAATGCAAGGGCTCTTACTCCGTGGATGAGGGGCATTCAAGCCCATAGACAGGAGAAGAGTTTAAGATAAGGCTATCCTTATAGAAAAATTACTACTTTCAAATATGGCATTGAAAAAAACCTTAAACTAAAGACACCCCAGATGACCAACAATGCAATCTCCATGTTGCCTCTCTCTATCTCTCTCAAATTAATTAAATGGCAAAGAGTTATATATTTAAAAGTTTGATAATTAACATATTAAGTTTTTCTCACAAGTTTGATCGAACCAAGTTCTGCTTAACAATGTGTTCAAAAAAAAAAAAAGGGAATTGCTGAACCAAATAGCAAACATGCCGACCCAAACTATTTATTTGGTTAATTAAACTTGCAGCAAAATCTAGTTAAACGAACCGAAGAATTGATAATCTTTCACATTTAGTTCTGGTTCAGACTTTTGAAGTTAGCAGTTAATTGAACCAAACCAGATATTTTTTATATAAATTTGTTGAAAAAAATTTATTAAAGTAATTGTTTTTCTTCTCTTATTTGGTTATGTTGCAAAAACATTGAACTAGGGCTAAATTAAGAGTAATATTATTTGTATAATTTATTGTTAAATGTTAATTTTGCATGTCCACTGTTTTTTAAGGTGCAAGTTTAAAAGTGCAAGCGACAACAAAACTAAATACTAATGACTTGTTTCCAATAACTGTCCAACAAGACTGGCAAATATAGCTACAAATNNTTTTTTGAAGAAATCATTTCTAAATGTTTTTTGATACTAATCCTTGCTAACAATGAATGGAAGAACAGTTAAATTTGTTTATCTTGTTTCGAGTCCAGTTATTGTTACGGACTGACAAATCCAGTTAACTGGTTTGAGGAATTGAAAC